>JAHKKF010518968.1:0-11611 GCA_019740295.1 Labeo calbasu | reverse complement strand
TGAGATATAAACTCCGAAATCTGAGAAAAAGTCAGAATTGCGAGATGTAAACTCAGAATTCTGAGGAAAAAAATGAGAAAATTCTGAATTGCGATATAAACTCTGAAATCTGAGAAAAAAACGCCTGATTTGTGACATATAAACTCAGAATTCTGAGGAAAAAATGAATTGTGAGATATAAACTTAAAATTATGAAAAAAAAAGTCTGAATTGCAAGATATAAACTAAAAATTGTGAGGAAAAGTTAGAATTGCGAGAAATAAACTGAAATCTGAGAAAAAAAAGTGTGAATTGCGAGATGTAAACTCAGAATTCTGAGGGAAGAAATTAGAAAATTCTGAATTGCGATATAAACTCTGAAATCTGAGAAAAAAAATGAATCGTGACATATAAACTTAAAATTCTGGAAAAAAGTCTGAATTGTGAGATGTAAACTAAGAATTCTGAGGAAAAAAATGAATTGTGAGATATTAACTCAAAAATATTAACTCAAAAATTAATTGTGAGACATAAACAACAAAATCTGAGGGAAAAGTCTGAATTGTGAGATATAAACAAAAAATTCTGAGGAAAAGTCAGAATTGCGAGAAATAATCTGACAAAAAATTCTGAGAAAAAGTCTGATTTGTGAGATATTTATGAGATATATAAACTCAAAATTCTGAGAAAAAAGTCAAAACTCCAAAAAGTCAGAATTAGGAGATATTAACTAAGAATTTTGTTAATATGTCAGAATTCAGAGTAAAAAGTTTGGAATTGCAAGATATAAACTAAGAATTCAATTTAAAAAGTCAGAAATGTGAGATATAAACTCAGAATTCTAAGAAATTGTAAGATATAAACAAAATTTTTGATGTTAACTAAGAATTACGAAATACAAAGTCAGAAATCTTTGATGTTAACTCAGAATTAAGAGATACAAACTCAGCATTTTGTGATGTTAACTCAGAATTGCAAGGAAAAAAGTTAACATCTTGCAATTCTGACTTTTTTCCTCAGAACTGTGAGAAATACAGTCCAAATACAGTCCACTTACATGTAAGTAAGAATTGTGAGATAAAAGCCAGAATTGTGAGATTAAAAAGTTACAATTAGCTATTTAAGTTGTTTATTCCTTGGCAGAAACAGTCTTCCATACATTCACACTCTGAACCTGTTGTGAAATTTTCCGCAGTAATCCACGTGATCTGTAATTTCATGTTAGGGCTAAAGATTTCCACATGCATATTACTCGTGCTCAAGTTGATCACGTGAATTTGCCACGTTGACCAACAGAAAGCTGCTTGTTTTGAATATGACGTCTGTGAAATGCTTATCCACAATTGCGTAAACGTTTTTTTAAAAAAGAAATTTTATTTCTGGGATCTGGCATCTGGTAGCGTTTCATGGAACCTGGTAGCAGTAAAATTACATAAGCACTACGCAAAACATATGGATTTGTGCCAGTTGCGTTGACGTTACAGAGGCACCTTATTTGTTTCTGTTTGGAATGTCTGAAGGTGCTCGACGTACTACAGGATGCTTCATGGTCGCAGACTGGGCATGGAAGCTTTCCGAACGTTTCCTCCAATGGACAGCAACAACTGCGGGCCACAATAACTTTCTTGGGAAACTGGCACCTCAGGAACACATAGGGTTTGTGTTACGCATCCATACAATAGCTCATTAAAGGTGGATCGAGGGGCTTTGCACCAGCTCGGTAAAGATGCCTGGTACATTGCAGGAAACGTTTATTGTTCTGTACAAGCTGTTTCCTTGTTTCTCTTCTCATGACGAACAATTGAAGCAAGACGGGTGGGGGTTAAGGCGAACGTTCCTCTCTTTTCTCATAAAACTCAACTCAAACTGAAAGCTATGGATTTTTCGGAAATGTAAGTGCAGAACAGTGGAGAATGATATAAAATATTTAAATAATAAAAGTAATTATTAAAAAAACTAAAAATAAACTTACATTTTGCATCTAAATATTATTTTCTTTTACATGTTTTAAAATGTATTTATTTATTTATTTATTTATTGTTAAGTGCAAAAAAGCTTTGAGTTAGTTATGTTTACTGACATAAAATATTAGTTTTATCTTAAAGTTTGCAATGGATTTGGCTGGGTTAATACAATTATGTTAAAACAGTTAATATAACTGTGATTTTCTATACTACAGAACAACAAAAATAGCTTCTTATAATGAAAAATTGCTCTCAAAATGTTACTCAATGTACAAATTTGAAGGAAAACTAAAGAAACTGCATAGTCAGCTCATACAATTTCCAGCAAATCTAACTCTCACCTTTCTAAAAACAGAAGGAAAAAAAGTACAACCATGTACAGTGCTAAAAGCTTATCTAAAAGGCTATGCAGTCCATAAATGTTTCTTTATGATTGTACCGTATGGACACAGGAAGTGGCCTCAGTCTTAAAAGACGACGGCTGATCTCAAGATTGATAGGGAAAATGGCTCAGGAAATTTGAAGGAAACAGTGAGTCAGATGAGTGAATTTTCTTCACTTTAGAGGACCAGTTAGAACCAGTTGGCCCTGGGGGCATAAATGAGTAATTCCCAACAAAATATTTGATGGAATGATGGGCATACTTGTACAGTGACTATAAACACAGCTGTATACAAAGTACTTGACTCACAATTTCCTTCAGAAATGACAACATTAATGTACAAGATAGAATCAGACCTGCTTCCTGGTGATAACTGGACCTGGATATAAACTTCACTACCGTACTTGAAGAACACTTTATAAAATTCATTTTGTAATAAAGCCTCGTGACTCATTAAGGGTGGGTGGAACTCAGTGACTCTTAAAGTCTGGCATTCGATTATTCCTATGTGCAATTGTGAATATAAACAAAACTCCCATTGGCATAAATCACCTTGAAGCACCAGCCTTCATATTCCACAAGCTCACTGTTTAACAATTTACTCATTAACTCATTAAAGGAGAAGTCCACTTCCAAAAGTAGTTTAAAGCTTGAGGTTTGAAGGTTTCATTTAGTAAAAAACAACAACAACTACAACAACAACAACAACAGAACAACAAAAAATTGTTAACACAGCTTTTAAAAAAAAACAAACAGCTAAAACCAGTTGATTTAGGAAAAACAAGAAGCTAGAACCATTTAAGACCAGCTGATTTTGCAAAAAAAAAAAAAAAAAAACACATAAAAGCCAGCTGAAAGCAGTTCATTTGGTTGGGGTGAAAAAAGCAAAACCAGCTGATTTTGCCAAAAAAAACAAACAAAAACAGCTAATGACCTGTTGAAACCAGTTCACTGAGCAAAAACACAAAAAGCTGATTTTGCAAAAAACAGCCAAAAACAACTAAAACCAGTTGATGGTTGATACTTTTTTTTAGTAACTGTAACTAATTACAATTGCATTTATTTTGTAATTAAATTACGTAATTCTGTTACATGTAACTAGTTACTTCCCAACACTGCATATGAATAGAACGAAAGTTGAAAATCACAGTTTGTTGGTCCCAAACACTGCATGAATGTACATTATGATATTATGACTCCCTTTTTAAATGTAAATCCATGTTTTTGGTCTTTTTGAAGTCTTATGTAATCAGTACTTAGCAGGTATAGTGACTATTAAGCAATAGCAATGATGAGCATTTTTGAAGCATTTTTAAAGGAAGTCAGTTTAGAAAGCTTGTGAAAGATTAATCATATGAAAACTAATGGTTGATTGCATAGTTGGACTCGCCACCATGCTAGAACAATAGTCTTGAGGGAAATAATAAGACAGGACAGGATTTCCGCACCATACAACTCCATCCTTCCCCGGTCCACGTGACTCCATGCGGCTCACCTCAACCTTATCCACAAGCCGTGGTTCAGCTGCTGAAACCGCTGCCAAAGAAGGAGGTCTTGATGCTTTGTTTTCTGTGCTCACGTCCTGACTGATGTTACTGATGAGGCCCATTAGATACGTGTTTGATCACAGACACCTGGCGTGGCTTCTGCCCGCAGCTCAGAGTAGAGGAAACATCTGCAGAAAACATGCACATCAGCCGTTTTTGTGCACTTCTGGTGTAGGTGTCCGTCTGGACAGTCCTGACAAAACATATCGCGCCCCTTGGAATGCTTGGATGTTCACTGCGAGCGCATGAACATGATATGAGGTCAGCCTTTGATTAACGCAGCTTTGTTTGTGTACTTTCTAATTATACTTCCATGCGGATGAGGGGCTGATTGTTCTCAGGAAATTACGCCAGTTATTAACTGACGCGGTTTTAATGTGTGTTCTGATTAAAAGTGCACATTCACGTTCTGCACTTTAAAATAATCAAACCTAATCTTCAAAAATAAAATGGCCATCCGTCCATCCATCCATCCATCCATCCATCTCTGCCTTTAAACCTTCAAACTTTAATCCTTGTTTAGAATTTCAATAATTTCCTTACATTTAAATGTGACTTTCTGCAGCACAAATATGAATTTTGAAAACCTAATTTCCCTGCTAACGCTTATATTTTTTGCACACTTATTTCTAGCGCATTCTGGTCTGGTCTGTACGTTTCCGTTACTCTGTTATCATAAAAGCCCACTTTTGCTTCCCCTTGGTAATTTTCTTATCAGATCCCTCCCAATCAATCTAGGTCACAAGGGTAGCGTTCTTACGCTTTGTACACATGCCACACTAAATAAGCAGACTTCAGCGATTGCATTTTGGGTTTCTAGGGGGAGGATTTTCCCACTGTAATGAGTAATATAAATAGGTATAAGTAGTAAACGTTAGCGGTTTGGTGTGGTCTATCTTGTGATCACCATGCTACATTTACTTTACAGTAAACACATAAAGTAAGAAAACATGAATCAGCCAATGAGAGCATCTTTCTCTGTCATCGGCAATTACTGGCATCCTGTTAATGTTTTTTTGAAAAATGCAAAATGTCAGTTCACAGGACTGTGTTGGCGACACAAGCACCAAAACAACAAGGGCGTTGGGATAAAAGCTGATATGACAGAAGAACCGAGACCGTTGACTGTGCTTGTTGATATTGGCAGTTTTGTTTGCATGAGACAGTTTAAACATATACATTTAGAAATATTTACATCTTTGAAATACACTCCTAAAATTGATCTTACACTCAAATAAAGGTTTTCAAAGCAGTGCCATTGAATAACGTAACATTTTTTCATAGTTTGAAGAACGTTTTTCTTCAGTCAAGTTTTATTAATGTTAAAGGTTCTTCACCTTCAATGCCAATAAAGAACCTTTATTTTTAAAAAAGAAGTTCACTTCTTTCTTCAGTTGTAAAGAAAGTGTTTTTTGAGGAAAACATTTCAGGAATTATCTCCATATAGTGGACGTCTATGGTGCGTTTAAATGTCCAAAATGCAGGTTCAAAGGGCTCTAAACGATCCCAGCCGAGTAATAGTCTTATCTAGCAAAACGATTGGTCATTTTCTAAAAAAAAAAAAAAAATTGTATACTTTTTAACCTTGAATGCTCATCTTGTCTAGCTCTGCGATGCGCATGCATACTCTGTGTAATCCGGGTCAGTACAGGTAGGTTATGTTGAAAAACTCCCATCTCACTGCGTCCTCCAACTTCGTCCTACATCGCTGTTTTCATCGCCTTTTTGTGTAAAGGGCGTTTGACCTTCTTTGCGTGTTCACTTTGTAAACACTAGGTCAGTACTTCTGCAGCGATTTGATTTTTGTTTTGGAAGTGAACTTATCCTTTAAGAGTGTAGCATCTTTAATTGTCCACTTTTGGCAAAATAGTGGTCTTGTGGGCTATACTTTGGAGACTAACTAAGCAGCCAACCTTTTAAAATGAGGTGTAAGACAGACAGGCATCTCCTGTAACACAAATACAAGCATATCACTCCAAACAGATGATGTGGAGGCTGGTACATGCTGCAGAGTTTTTTACCCAGACCCTCCTGAGGAACAACAGCCTGAATCAACAGAGATTTTCCTGCTTCAGTCTGACTCATGATTAGTGCTGCTGTCAAGGTGCCACTGAATGTGTTGCTCAGCATTTTAAAGGAGAAGTCCACTTCCAGAACAACAATTTACAAATAATTTTCTCACCCCCTTGTCATCCAAGATGTTCATGTCTTTCTGTCTTCAGTCGTAAAGAAATTGTTTTTGAAGAAAGCATTTCAGGATTTTTCTTCATATAATGGACTTGATTGGTGACCCGATTTTGAACTTCCAAAATGTAGTTTAAATGCAGCTTCAAAGGGCTCTAAACGTGCTTTCCTCAAAGACCATAATTTCTTTACGACTGAAGACAGAAAGACATGAACATCTTGGATGACAAGGAGGTGAGTAAATTATTTGTGGACTGTTGTTCTGGGAGTGGACTTTTCCTTTAACACACTTTGGAAAAGCGTCTGACTTACTGATACCACACAGTTTTTTTTTCTGAGAATCAAATACCTTTCAGTACCAAAGAAACCTGGTTACAGTAAATGTCATTAATAGCTTTACATGGAATTAAGCCTCTATGAGGGGCGTCCACTCTAGTAAATGGACAATTGAACCTTGTGGACATAGGAAATTGTCACTTCTGGGAAAGCAGCTTTGTGTGAGAAACCAGTGTTCATTTAGTTGACCAATTATGATATCTTTGTATGCAAAATGAATGAATAAATACATAAATAAAGGAATAAATAAAACTGTCTTTACACATTCTGCTCAAACAAACTGTTTGGTTCTTGAGTGTTCGGTATCTAAGGTGGTACTGTGGCTGTCTCTTCCGTCATTTTCTCTGCAGCTGCATGTTCACAATCACAAATACGAGACAGTTCACCCCCTTCCTGTTTTTCCTGCACCACTCCTCTGCATGCTTTAGGAGAGGAAGTAACAAATCTAAGCATACATTATGACTGTACACATGACACACTGGACTGCACGTAGATAAAAATCGTATCACGCAAGTTAAAAGGCATTTAAGAATTTTTTGTGTATAGTTTTTCTTTACTGTATTTAGATTAATCATATGACAAACCATAAAGTAAAGAAAAATGTAGTCAAATATGTTTACATATTTTAAATATGCATAGGCAACATAATTCTTAATGGCAGTGTTTAAAACATTGACTCCGCCATGTGATTAAAAAAATTTAGAAAGGTAATTGTGACTTTTTATCTTACAATTTTGACATTTTTCAATTCTGTCATTTTTATTTAGTTATTTATTTATTTTTTCGAAATTTTTTGGAATCCCCATGGAATACAACATAGATAAATGTGACTTTTATCTTACAATTCTGCATTTTTTTTTACATTTACTTATAGTTCATTAGCTGACGCTTTTATCCAAAGTGACTTACAAATGAGGACAATAGAAGCAATCAAAACAACAAAAGAGCAATAATATATATATATATATATATATATATATATATATGGTTAGTAAACAAATGGAGTGCAAAGGGTCAAGAGTTTTTTTTTAAATAAAAAGAATTAGAATAGGGAGTGGAATAGGGAGGGTCAAATAAAGATGGAATATATTTTTTAGCCGTTTCTTGAAGATGGCTAAGGACTCGAGTTAGGTGGGTCATTCCACCAGGGGCGAACAGTGAAAGTGAAAGTGATTTTGTGCCCCTATGGGATGGCACAATAATGCGCCATTCACTTTTTCTGGTAATTGCGAGTTTATAACTTGTCATTCTGAGATATAAACTGAGTCAGAAATGTCAGGTAAAAGTCACAATAGAGGGTTTTCATGATGTGTCATCAGTCAGCCATATTGGTGGCACTAAATGTAAACAATGCCACTGAACTGAAGGAAACTCACATATTTTGCTGATTATTGCTGCTGAAAATGGTTAATTACTGTCATGTTTTGGGCTGTACTAAACGGTCGGACCGGGAAAAACATTTGGAGTACTACAGACTGCCAAAAGTTATAACAAATCAAGGAGAAGAGTGTAAAAACTGTCTGAGGAGCAAAAGGCATTTGTGGGTTGGCCAAACTGAACCAGGATTTCCACAGCAAGAATCTTAACATTCATATTTGTTCTTATTATTTCTGGACATGTATGTGAAATATTAGGCTAATATGTTAATTAATACTGCTTGTATGTATCTTTACCACCTATTAACTTTAGTCTGTCAAAATATTGCACCCTTTCCTGCTTACTAAGTCCTTCTCAATATGATTTAGCAGCTTCCACACATTTTTCTGTGGTTTGGACAGCATAAATTAAAAGAACAAAGTATTCAGTAGTACATTTACTATGCAATCCATGCTGTTGTTTACATCCGAGTATCTCCAATATGAACGCGCATCATGACGTAAGCGCAAACCCTCTATTGTGTTTTTTATCATTAACTTTATTTAGTATTGCAAGGTGCCAGATTAAAACAATAAAATATAGCCTAGTTAATTATTACAAAACAAAGCTGTTTTTTTAGCTATCAAAGTCTTGTCTTAAAGCCTTAAATAGTTTTAAAAGTGTGCCGGAAATACAGAAAGCTAGATAAATAGGCAAAATGCGCATATGTAAATAGTTGCTAGTGTTGTAGCAGCTTGCTTATGTGTTCTGGCTGGTTAATTAACGCGGATAAAGTTTTGCTTTTAAAAGTAATAAATGTAAAATAACTGTACACAGACAAAAATATTGTGTTAGGATGTACTGAAGCGATTGAGAGAGCGAGTGACGGGGAAAAACGCAGGTAAGTTAAGCGATCGTTTTCTCCCACAAACACACACATTTGCTCACTATGAAATGATTGAAAGCGTTTCGCGCTATTAACGTTGTTATGGACTCTTTTTAACCGTACTAATTAATTTGCGTCGTGGCCGCTTTATCACCTCAGGCGCGGATTCATTTGCAACGCTCCGTCATCAATTATTTCTGACGCGGCTTTTCAACATATCGAAATTCTCTTATATTATACATTTGTGTACTTGTTTTGACACCTGCCCCCCTTGTGTAAAGGGGGCTTTTCTTCCCAAAGAATGCCAGGAAGAGAAGGAAGTCACACTTCCAGTTTGCTGCTGCTACCGTCACTTTTGAAAACTCCGAGTGAATGATGTGGTTTGGCTTTATCCAGTTTTGTCCAGCAACTCTCACTTCTGATTGGCTGTCGGGAGACGCACTGCCCTCTGATTGGCTGTGCTGCGCTCTTCTTTGTTGTGGGTGCACTATAACAGCATCCTCCCTGCACACAAGAGCAGAAAAGTCTCACTGCAACACTGCCAAGCGATGTAGAGATACTTCTGCTCTAAACACCTGCTTTGAACTAATTACAGGATTTAGACTTTATTAGATTTTCTACACAAAGCATCAAAAAAAACTTTGCAAAGATGATTTCTGCATGTCTGGAGATTATTGGACTTGGCTTGAGCGTCACCGGGACCCTTTTGGTGATGGTGGCTTGCGGGCTGCCCATGTGGAAAGTGTCCGCCTTCATCGAGGGCAACATCGTGGTGGCACAAAACATCTGGGACGGGCTGTGGATGTCCTGCGTTGTCCAGAGCACGGGTCAGATGCAGTGCAAAATGCACGACTCCGTCTTGGCACTGACCACTGACCTCCAGACCGCTCGTGCTCTGACGGTCATCTCAGCGGTTTTGGGCGTCCAGGCTCTGATGATAACCATCGCCGGCGCTCAGTGCACCAACTGCATCAGTAAAGAGTCCATCAAAGCCAAAGTAGTCAACGTCGGAGGGGTGATATACATCGTCGCAGGCTTGTTTGTGCTGGTGCCTCTGTGCTGGATGGCCAATAACATCATCTCGGACTTCTACGACCCTCAAGTGCCTTATGCAAAGAAGAGAGAAATTGGAGCTGCGCTCTACATCGGATGGGCAGCATCTGCCATGCTTCTGGTCGGAGGAGTGATTCTGTGTTTCTCTCGTCCAGCTGATGAGAAATCCTCATATCCTCTAAAATATGTTCCTCCACCTATGAAAAGTGCATCAGTCAATGGGGACTATGATAAACGAAACTACGTTTGAACTTCAACGTTCAACCATGGACTTTTTAAGGCTGTAAACTGCATATTGCGGTAGCTCACCAATAATCTTTTTTTAAATTCAAAAACAAGATTTTTATACGAAAATGAATTTTTAGGTGCTGTAACTGGGCTGAAATGATTTTTTTTTACGTACAAATATTGCATGTTCATTAAAACTCAATGTCATTATGATAAAAAAACGTTTAAAATAGTTTTAGATGAAATCATGTCACTCTGCAGCCAACTTCCCATGCAACAAGTCTTGTACCAAACCTTCAGATAATCAACTGACAGAATGTATAAACTTTAACTGTATGTATGTATGTATAAACTATGTTTAATTATATTTTTCTGTCTTTAGCTTGTTTAACAGTATGTCATGGTAATGATGAATTAGATGTACATGGGTATTTTTGTCTTAGTTACTGATATTAGGGTCGGCGGCCCACTTGTTTGCATTTGATTTTAATCACTCTGGCTTAAGGGGGGTGAAGGGAGGGTCTATATTTCTTGTTTTTGTTCTGCTTTATGAGAGTGCACTAATTAGACACGCTCTGTGCCCCAATAAGACACTGAATAATGCCTATTGTTCTGCCTATAGACTCCAGGCTGCAGCTTTACATGAGACTGTTTTGATCATCTAAACCTCCTGATTGTACATAATTGTATGAAACTGTTTTTTAGTAAATCTGTGCATATTCAAAGTAATAAATAAAAGTTTTTTGATAATAATGTGTCTTGTTGCATAATTTTGATGGTACATAAATGATGTATGTTGATGTGTCTGAAGTGTACACTTTAATAATAACAATGCAGTTTTGTTTTGAATTTTCTAAAATAAGCCAACATTTCCAGCTTGTTTTCCATGCTGGGTTAAAAACAAGTCAACTTGGGTTATTTTGCAACCCAGCATGCTGGGTAAATATTGGGCAGAACACATGCTGGGTTACTTTTGGGTTAAATGTTCTTACCCAGCATGCTGGGTTATTTTATTGAAGTCAACTATTGTTTAAAAATTATTAAATTGCTGGCTTAAAATGCACTGGAAATTAAAAATCACACACATAATTATAGAGGCAACAGCAATAATCAAAAGATGAACGTTTATTATTAAGCAAGAACACCCAAATTAAATTTATTTGGGTGACTACAGCATAGTTTACAATATTACACACCATTAAACAATCATTTTAGAATTAAAAAATGTAACATTTAAAAGTAGCATTTTAATTTAAGTGTATTGAATCATTGTCTGTAATCACTTTTCACTGAAATAGTGGTAATTCTCATACTGGTGTGTCTCCGAAATCTAAGCCGGTGAAGGGCTGCTGTTCACCGGGGGAACTACAAACATCAGACCGCCGCCTCGTGTTTCACTAGTAGCTGAAAGATGCCGTGACTGACTCCATAACCTGCCCATAAACAAACAGTACTGAGGTTAGAGAACACATTTTAACATCAAATTAAATTAAATTCAGTATTATAACGAATAAAATCAGTTTATGTTATGCAAGGCAAAAGGCGTTTTCATCATAAAAAGCGACCGCTGCTGAGACAGCAGACTGACATCTCGTCCTTGTATGTTGAGTTTCTTAAAATAATATAATTCACAGCATAGTAAAGACTTTATAAATGAAATAAAATGTATACAAACCTTTATTTTGCTGAAGAAGTG
>JAHKKF010518965.1:0-12226 GCA_019740295.1 Labeo calbasu | reverse complement strand
AGAGCCACTGCGGACGCAGAGGATTAGTTTTGTTTTTGATGGCTACGCGTCACCAAATACACACACAAAAAAAAACAAAAACAAAGAGAAAGGAGGGGTGAGCAGAGCTCATTATCATTTAAAGAGACATGCACCGTAATGGGTCGCTGTGAACAGAGCTGTTTTTGACAAGGTAAAAAGGGTGCCGTTTTACACAACCAGGAGCTTTAATCAAAATATGTTGCAGACATTTCACAAAGACCCTAAAGAATCATACCAAAAAAATGGAAAATGGGCATCCAATGTCCTCTTTAACTGAAGACTCAATAAATGAGAAAGATGATTTCCATACATGTAATACTAAAGTGCTCCAAGGGCAAACAGCGGTTAACCGTTTCATAATAGCAAGCATCTATTAGTTGAATCAGCAGCATTTTAGAAAGCCGTATTAAACATTGTTAGCTTTATATTAAGGTCCTGATGGAACTTGGTCATTAGACACATAATTAATGAGGGATTATATCTCATTTAAGGGTTGTGATCTTAAGCTTAACCATCAGCTCATGCTCAGTGTCGGCCCATGATAGATCTATGATGGCCCATGATGACTTTAGCAGCTGCATATATGTCTGGCAGGCCTTGACCAGCACTAGAAAGCCATTACTGTCCAGAGAGCAGTAGCCTCCACCCAGCTTAAGAGCTTCTCTCCTATATACGCTGCCAAAAACATTTCAGATCACTGCAGTTTATCATATGCTCAAACAAACACATGCACATGTATACACATACGTACCCTTGTAAATATGCACTGACTCATACAAAACAACAGTGAAACTTTTTTCTTCTGCCCATCACTAACACTGAGGCACTCTCACTTATAAACATGTTCTATACAAGCGTACAAACACATGTGGTTCTGTTGTACATTATGATTTTGTAGTAGTGTGGCGGTATGCCTGTACTAAGTGGGGGTGATAAAGTTACCATCAAATAACAAAAAAAAAGCAAAACAAAAAAAGCTTTTTAATGCTTTTTAAAGAAGTTTCTTCTGCTCACCAAGCCTGCATTTATTTGATCCAAAGTACAGTGTAACAAATGGCCATTCATCCGACCACCAGAGGGAGCCCTCTCCAGAATACTGACTGCTTGTTTCTTCGCTGGTTACTTCCTGTTAGACACCATATTTAAACAGCTCTGTTACAGGTCTTCTCTGCGAAGTATTGCCTGTTTCACTGCCTTACCAAGCGTTTCTTTTTCCTATTGTCTTGCTCTTTTGTTATGACCTTTGTGCCTGCATTTTGACCACCGTTTTTTGGATTACTAATTCTGTTTTGTTTGCCTTGTTGGACTGACTTCCTGATTGTTTTGTTTTTGCCTGCCTTACGACTACGATTTTGCCTACTGTTTTGGATTTGTTGCTTCGTGTAAATAAACCTACCGCATTTGGATTATTACTGCTACCGTGTCGTCACCTACGGCTCCCTCACATACAGCAAAAACTGTAAAATTTTGAAATATTTTTACTATTTAAAATAACTTTCTACAAGAATATATTTTAAAATGTAATTTATTTCTGTGATTTCAAAGCTGAATTTTTAGCATCATTACTCCAGTCATTCTAATATTTTGATTCGTTGCTCAAAAACATGTATTAGTGTTATTATTATGTTGAAAACAGCCGAGCTGATTTTTTTTTCAGGTTTCTTTGATGAATAGAAAGTTCAGAAGAACAGCATTTATCTGAAATACAAATCTTTTGCAACATTCTAAATGTCTTTATCATCACTTTTGATCAATTTAAAGCATCCTTGCTAAATAAAAGTATTAATTTCTATGGTTTCTTCCAATTTAGCTTGATCACATGAATAAATTACATTTTTAAATATATTAGCATAGAAAGCAGTTATTTTAAACAGTAAAAATATTTCACAATATGTTTTTGCTGTATTTTGGATTAAATAAATGCAGGCTTGGTGAGCAGAAGAGAATTCTTAAAAAAAAAAAAAAAACATTAAAAATCTTACTGTTCAAAAACTTTTGACTGGTAGTGTATATGACAAACTTTTAATTTTTTCGAGTGAACCTTCCCTTTGAATGAAAAGAAACAAAACTTTTGATATGACACGGCTTCCTAAAACTGTGGTGCTCATGGCGTAAGATGCTGAAAAAACAATTAAACATGTTAAAAAACATCCATATAATGGACGATTCCATACAAAACAACTTAAAAACTGCATTTGAACTTTGCAAACATCACCTTAAGTGATATTTTCCTGCATTCATGCATTACTGCTCACTGTGAACACACCCTGTGCTCATACCTCAGTGAATCAGACATGCACTGTAGATGTCTTGTACAAAGTCCCTATCAATCTTTCACATGATTCATGTATAAGACATGAGCATTGAGACTGTGCTATTCTTACTCTGTTCTTTGTCCTTCTGCACTCTCTCCGCTACAAAACAAACATATTATTAATATATAATTACAAAGCGCATGTATTCTTATTTTCCAAGAGTTTACTGGTCGGAGAAGGCTGTCTGTTCTCCCTGGAGCATGAAGCAGGAGTTCTTCCACAGGAAATCAAACTTTTCCCCATGTATTATTGAACTTTTGTTGTCCCATAATAGAGAGGAGAGAAGCATAGGGGATTTTCCATTCATTATTTTGTTAGACATAAAAGCATCACTTTCTTTGAGCTCCCCCTACACTGACATTCCTTTTACACTGTACAAGTCTTTCTTGTGTAGAGGTAAAATATTGACTCTGGCTGGACAGAAGCCATTGTTTATACAGTACTGGCTGATATCATGACTGAGTGCATCAACGTCATGACACTTTCTCAGCACTAATTACACATACAGGAGGTCTTTAAGGGACACCTTTTATGCAAAATCCACTTTTACATGGCGTTTGGACATACATGTGTCTTGGCAGTGTGTGAACACTACAATAAAAATCCACCCACTTCTTATTTTTTAATCCCCATTAAACCAAACCAACCTCATTAGGAATGCAGTTTTCATTTTCTAAGCAATGTGACATCACATTGTTTAGGCCCCGCCCACAGCTCCTGACTGACAGGCCTGTATTGCCATAGTTTCTACACTACCTAAATACGTTTATGTCTGCGCAAATCATTTCAGTCCAAACTGCTTTGTCAATGTCATGTCCTTATAGTGGTTAGCTAACGTTTTAAACGTACTTGTGTTCGTACGTTAAAGTATTTTAAATGATCAGAACCAATCCTGTCTGCGCTAGCATGTCGGTCGCACAGCTCGGTCCACTGAGCCACGCCGATGACAGGTCAAAGTCAGTTTTGTCCCACTTTTGGTGTGTTTCTCTTCCCATGAATGTTGTTTCTACCAGCTGTAGGTATGCAAAGCAGAAACGTATACGCTACGCCCTCTTCTGAAGACAGGGCGGGAAAGTGCAGCTCATTTGCATTTAAAGTAATGCACACAAAAACGGCTCATTTTTTTACACACGCCCCAAAATGACATTTTCTAGGGACACCCAAGACAAATATTACATCTTGTAAAAAGGGGCATAATAGATGCCCTTTAAGGAAAAAGCTTTCATGGATTGCAAAGTGTAAGTGTTATGATATAAGCATTGAAATATGTGTTTTAACTGGCTGCTGCTGATACACTGTTGATTTAGCACTATATCAAAACCATTTTTTCACACAGAAAGTGGCTAATGTCTCAAAGGCAAAAAATGTTGAACTTTTAAAGGAATGTTGTGGGTTCAGTGAAAGTTGAGCTTTATCAAAATCTGCAGCATGATGTCAATTACAACACATTTCAAGCTGATCCTTCGTTTGTAGAAATGCATGTGCTGTAATGCATTTATAATGGAAGTCTATGTTGCATGACATTAAAGTTAAATGAAGCTTGCATTTTTGTTGAAGTGGGTTTTATAATTTTCTTCATACAAAAATATGCATTATCTGATGTTGTACAAATGGACCTTTTTACAGATACTTTAAGTCAAAAGAACTTACCAACCTAGTTCTTGTGATTTGCTGGTTAAGTCGGTTCTATTTCTATTTCTATAATTAAGTTAAAAAGGAGAAAAAAAAAAAAAACTGGTGTAACTGCACATGTAGGCTTAGTAGTTTTATATTAACGTGTTAAGTCATGTGACTGAAGTTTCTTACGCTCATTTATTTGACCAAAAAAATACAGAAAAAAACCCTGTAATTTAGTGAAATATTATTGCAATTTAAAATAACAGTTTTCTATTTGAATGTACTTTAAATTATAATTTATTCCTGTGAAACAAAGCTGAATTTTCAGCATCATTACACCAGTCTTCAGTGTCACATGATCCTTCAGAAATCTTCGAATATGTTGATTTATTGTCAATGTTGGAAACAGTTGTGCTGCTTAATATTTCTGGAGACCTGTAATACTTTTTTCAGGATTCTTTGATAAATAAAAAGTTAAAATGTTAAAGAAATTAATACTTTTATTCAGCAAGGATTTGTTAAAAGGATAAAAAGTGATAGTAAAAACTCATATTTTTAGAAAAGATTTCCATTTTGAATAAACGCGTTCTTTTTAACTTTAGTTTCAACACTGATAATAAATCAGCATATTAGAATGATTTCTAAAGGACCATGTAACACTGTAGACTGGAGTAATAGATGATGAAAATTCAGCGCTGCTTCCTAGAAATAAATTAGATTTTAAAGTATATTAAAACAAGAAACCAATATTAGAAATTGCAATAATATTTCACAATATTACTGTTTTTTCTGTATTTTTGATCAAATAAGCACAGCCTTGATGAGCATAAGAGACATTAAAAATCTTTGAAAATCAATTTGAATCAATGTGAATGTTAGTGTTTATCTAGGTGTTAAGCCTTGCCCCATAGACTTGTAAAATAATTATTGTAAATGCTGTATATTATCATTTTTTTTTTTTAACAAAACAATGGACAAAACAATGGAATGTATTTTATTATTCCCTTGTTTTAACTTTTGTGGGACGCCTAAGTTTACGTCACCATATTACAAATAAATCCTAATCTAATCATGACAAACTGTACATTGTTGGGAAGGTCTAAGACTCCTAAATAGATATTTTACCACTCTTTTGTGTTACAAATTATGTAGAAAAAGTAATAGACGTCACAAAAAGACTTTCTTCGTTGCCTTTTTCCCTATCACACGTTAGAAATCGTATATATCAATTATATATCAGAAATTATATATCAACTGAAAACTTAAAATCTCAAAATTCATCCTTTGAAAACCTTTTTAAAATCAGACATTGCATTACCATGGAAATTGTACATCCAAATCATATTACAAAATGTTTTCGTCCATGAATTATAAAAAATTAACTTTGGAAAGTGCATTTTCATGTCTATGTTCAAGATAGGGACTGACAGTTAAAGGGTTAAAAGGCAAAATCTTGTACTAAAAATACATTATTTTGAAAACTAATCTTAATATCTTTTGTAATGTTGCTTCTCAATAAAATGTATCTTCAAGAATTATTAGATATCTAACGTTTAAATCGAAATTATATTTTAATATTTTTATTTAATAATTTAACTAAAAAACAGTCTTATTCCTTTATGTAATCTACCACTCTCAAAGTGCATATATTCTTTGCTCTCCATGTACTTTATAAATTCTAAAGTCTTTGAAATGTGTTTTCCCCTCAGTACAACTCTTTTGACCTTAACAGTTCCTTCACCTTGTCTTTGCAGGTGGGCTGGTCTGGGTGTCTTTCCTCAGCAGTCATGTGGAGGTCAGGAACGCTCCGGGTTTGGCCGTTTGGGACGAGCATGCAGTTATTACTTCCCCTCGTCCTCTGTGTCACCTGCATCCATGGTCTTTTTCCACCACAGCCACGGGTCTTCCTGTCATTTCAAGGTAAGAATGGTTAATGTCAGACGTGAAACAAGGCATTTCCTTTTAGATGGCAGTTACTTTGATTACAAGAACCCTTACAGATGACATCATGTCCTCTTTAAGTGAGGTCATCAGAGTGCTCTAAACTAGGAGTCTATTTGTCCTTCATTATGTCCCCGTGCCACTGTCATGAGGTTTGAATGTGCAACTTTGGCTTTGACAATATGTTTAACATTGCTAATACTAAGGATTGGCTGAAATAAAGCTTTTAGTATATTAAATTAAGGTTCACTGTTTATTGATTCACAATCATTCACATAACTTTTAAACCTTGTTTTAACAATGTGGACATTTTCTGAAAGACTTTTTGGATTAGTTCCTCTGTAGTAAAGTTGCATATAATTTGGGAGACAGTCGTACCCTTTCATCTGATTAAACTAAAGTGTAGTCAGGAAAGTATTAATACTTTTTAGGCACACACTAAACTGTTATTACAAATATGACATTAGATTATGATAAATAGTGGAAAATATTTTCCAGATCGTTTTGTTTACGAGTCAAACCAAACTTGGAAAATCCCGATTTAGCATTTTAATTCCAGTTTTAATTTCAATGTGTCACATTTGCTGATAGTTTAATGGTCAGCAGTAATAAGCTTGCTTTGATCCTAAGTGCTGAACATCATAGTGACATTTAATACTTGTTTTTTATTGTTGTTAATATATCCACAGTATGACATAAAGCTTATATTATGTGCTGGAAACATTATCTCCGGGTGCTAACTCAAGAACAATGTTTCCATGACTTTGATCATTCTAATGGAAATGGCTGAGCTAGTCTCATATCAGATGTCAAGGGTGATCTTTCCTCTTATCTGCTGCAGCAAACATTTAATATAGTTGAGTAAGCGAATAGGTGGTGTGTCAGTGCGAAGAGAATTTAGACTGTCATGGTGTAGGATACCAGCTGTTCTGCTTTCTGGGAAATCACGTTCACTTTTAGATTTCAAAACAGATTTGACCATTTTGTTGGTGTAAAATGGCCAGGTGGACAATATACACAGGTGGATTCAGGTATATTAAACAAGTTCTATCATCTCTCAGAAGATTTTAGCATTGTAATGAATATGACAATGTTAATCTATTGGTCTTGGTGGAATAGATCTGCTACGCTGCTGAACTGCTGCTGCTGTTGGCTATTGCTGTTGTAGTAGATTATAAAACAAATACAAGAAATGCTACTGCCAATACAAAGGCAGATACAGTGTTTTGAGTATTTAAGACATACTGCTGCTGCACAAATAGCATATATAATAACCTATAATAATAGCAGATCTATACAGGTGGAGCTGGGGAAGTGGAGGGTGCTGCGAAGTGTTCTAGTGAATGCTAACCAGCCATTTAAATGTAAAGCAACAAGCTCATTGGCTGCATACGTAATAAGAACCAATCAGCTTGTGACAAGTTGTTTAACGCTTTGAATATCATCAGTTTGCATTAACGACTCGTTAGCCCGTGCCATCTAGAGTTTCATGACTGGAACTGCCATTTAGCTTAGATGTTTCCACATTTAAATGAGAAATCTAAATATCTAGCTTAAAATATACATGCATAGTTGTTCAAACTTTCATCTTTGTTGGTTTCATACATTTCTGAAAGAAAAAAAAAAACATCTGCACAATTTTCTACAAACAAAGTCAGACTAAACAACAATGTACCAAAGTTACTTTCGTATAAAAGTTTCTTTTAATTTAGAAACCAACTTTTTTATCATAGAAAAATATGTATTAAACTTGTTGGTATAAATTACGTTTTTAATGCATTTTTTCTTTTCTTTTTTTTTTCTTTATAATGGATCTGGACTAAATATTGAGTATCTTGTCACTGATTCAAATATAAGAATATTTATGCTTCGTTCTTCAAGGATTAGTTCATTTCCAAAATAAAAATGTCCTGATAATTTACTCACCCCAATGTCATATGTTCATGCTCATGTCGAAAAGAAATTAAAGTTTTTGAGGAAAACATTCCAGAATTTTTTTCCATATATTGGACTGGAATCTGGAATCAATGAGTTTGTAACGTGTGAAGGGAGGCGAGAGGCGGGCGGATCCATTTGCAAAGCTTTATTTGTAGAGCGAGACAAAGACATGGTCGAACAGGCAGGGTCCGAAAAGTCTGTGAAGCAGGCGAGGGCCAAGCAGCGGCGAACGTAACCGAAGGGGGGCACGGCAAACAGGTAATCCAAAGAGACAGGGGAGATCCACAAGGCAGGCGGCGAGACAGACGAAACGAGATGAACGGGCTCGAAAGTTGAACTAGGGAACTAGGGAACAAACGCGAAACAACCATCAAATAAACCACAATACTCTGTGAGTAACGGGGAAAGTCCGGGGCTTATATAGCGCGCCTGATTGGCCACAGGTGTTGGCGCAATCAGCGCGACAGGTGATGGGAGATGTAGTCCGGGGTGTAGTGTAACAGTCTGTGTGATGTGAACTGTACAGCGACCACTGGTGGCGGGCAGACCGGACAGGATTCATGACAGAGGTCCAAATTGCAGTTTCAATGCAGCTTCGAAGGGACCTACACGATCCCAGCCGAGGAATAAGGGTCTTATCTAGCAAAATGATTGGTCATTTTCAATAAATTAATAAATAAATAAATAAAATACTAATTAAAAATACTTTTTAACCACAAATGCTTGTCTTGCACAAGCTCTGCGGTTCATTCTGCGTAATTCGGTTCAAAAGGTAGGGTATAGGGTGAAAAACTTGATATTTATTTTCTCCTTCAACTTCAACTTATTCTACCTTTTTCTGTAAAGGGCATTTGACTTTTTTTTTCTCACATTCGCTTCGTAAACACTGGGTCGGTACTTCCTTACTAGGTGATTATGTAATGCGTGAGGTTGACATAGTGCAATAGAGCATTTGTGGTTAAAAAAGTATATAAATTGTAATAGTTTTTTTAGAAAATGGCCGATTGTTTCACTAGATTCATGTAGAATCCTTTGAAGCTGTACTGAAACAGCAGTTTGGACCCTCAACCCATTGATCTCCATTGAAGTCTACTACATGGAGAAAAATTCTGGAATTGACTTTGGTTTTAATTTCTTTTCGACTGAAGAAAGACAGACATGAACATCTTGGATTTACAAAGGGGTGAGTAAATTATCAGGAAATTTTAATTCTGAAAGTGAACTAAACCTTTTAGCATTTGACACTGTCTGGTTTTGTCAGTGAACATTTGTTTCTTGTTCTTACCATCACGCACTGTTTTTATTTGCTTTCCAGCTCTCTTATTACTTTAAATCCATGTTTTTGGCCTAATTTGTCATCTCACTCTTTCTCCTCAACTTTCCAGCACATTCCCTAGTGTAGTCATCCATCTATGTGCTGAAAAGAAGCAGCGGGACGCTTTGGTAATAGTGTCAGAGTGGATCGTGCCATGGAAAATCTCCGCTCAGACTCAAAGCATTCTGGAACGGTTTTGTGGCTTTCCGAAGAATGCCACGTAACACGCTCTGTTTGACATTATTAAGAACATCCCAAACAGCCGACTGTCACTGTGCTCAAAACAAATTAAAGCCAGATTAGTTAGTACTACTCAAACCAGCTTCATCTTAGACTATGCATCTTCACCAGTTTTCTGAAAGCGCAGGTGTGGATTTGTAAAAAATCAGATGTGCTTGTATTTTGGAGAGTGTTTCACAGTAAATGAACAGTGTAATGTATAGCCTGGGAATGTATCAACAGAAACAATTTATGAGGTCCCAGTTTGTCATCTGCATGATTTAGATGTCCCTTTAGTCCTTCAGAACTTCTGGATCATTTTCATCTTTCTGTGAGTTTTCCAAAAAGACAGATGTACAGGTTAAAAAAGCGTGAGTATTATAGCGAACAGGGTTTGAATATGTCAGCTGGATTGGACTAGGAACGCTCCAGATGTTCTGGGCTGTTTGAGTAGCTGAAGTAAAGTCACGTCTGAAAGCATCTTTATGGAGAGAGCTGGAAGCTTTGGGCGTCTCTCAGCATCCATGACTAGACAGCAGGAAGACAAAAAAACCAATGAAGAAAAACCTCAACAGAATGGAAGCTAATTGAACAAATTAAGAAAAAAAAATGCTTTCCATTTGACTGAAAACCGTGTGCAAATCTTTAAGTCATTCCTACAGGATGTTCTGTTAAGCTTGTCTTTGCCAACAACAGTAACCGGTGGCAGAAGAACTTAGCAAAGGGTCAGTTACTCTATGTGATTTGAACCAAACTAACACCTTGTGAAAACATAAACCTGGGCAATGAAGGCGTCAGAATATTTTAACTGTTTGCCGGTCAGTCTGGCGTGAGCTCTTTTGAAACTCAAGTCTTAGGGTATCTTTGCGTAAGGCAAGACGTTGAGAGCTTGTGTCGTGTCGAGAGGAAAGTTGCTGTCTCTGAAATTCTTCCTGTCACTGCCTAATAATCTATTCATCCAGTGCAATGACCTGGCAAAAGAAACTCATAAACCATAATAAAGCTGAATCCCCCGACTAATCAGGAAATTGTCCAAACGAACTGCCCCAGTCATTAAATAAATAAATAAATAAATAAAATATTACCATCATGTACGTATATATTTATATATATTTTCTGGTAATGAAAATAAGGCATTTTTAAATGTTTTTTTTTTAAGTAGTAATTTAGCAGTAAAAATTTTGTTTAATAATAGAAAAAATGGCAACATTCACCAAAAAAATAAAAAAAATAATTCATTTAAGCAAATATTTTTTCCTTTTGCTTTTCAGGTGAAATATGATGAGGACATGTTTGAAAGGAGAGAAAAAAATCTCCAAAGAAAAATGCATTAATGTTTGGGAGAGGACAGCCAGACATTTGCCAATTTCATGAAGTCAGCCTGATTAATAATGCATTTACTTCAATTAGCAAACATAATCGCAAACAGTTGGGTGTTAACTTGGCTGATCCCCTTTGTAAGGATAATATGTTTATCAGCTCTGACCCGAATCCACCCAATCTAAAATTTGGTTTAAGCCACATATGTGAACTTGAGCCAGGTAACACAAGGCAACACCCTTTACAAATAAAGGAGATTGTACATACTTTAATTGATACCCATGTTGATCTGTCCATGGGCAGGCTGTTGTGGTTTTCAGTTAGCCATGAGATATGGTTTTCAGCATCCACATTTGGCCTTTAATGCAGCTTGAGTATTTTGACCTTCAAATTGTTTTACTAGCTGTGTCGAACTCTGTTTATATCACAGTTCTGTTCTTTGTTATTTATAAACTGATATTTAACTGTGTATCATCTAAGGCAAGTAATGCATATCATAATATAATCTGTGCACTTCAAAAAAGCTGGGTGTTTTCATGTTGTGACGGCAAGACATCTAAGACAAATTAATGCCAGTCTGCGTGCATGCACGAAATTTCTGTTTCCACAATAACATGCAGCACCCATTTTTGTCCTCGGATTGTTATAGTCGTATGCAATTATACAGTATTAAAACTCTTTTATCCTCCAGCAGGCCACAACACAGCATTTAAGAGTTTATGTTTGCCATATACTAGCAATGATGCCATAATTTGAGACTGTTAAGCCTTCAAATATTTATGAAAATACACACAGGAACTTTGAAAAAAGCCTCATCTGATTTTTATCTTAATTATAGTCCTTTTACTGCAGAAAAGAGACTAACACTTGCTTTGTTTAAACCCAGTCATGGCTAGGGTAAAACATTCTCTGAATTTTCTACCCCAGATATCACTTTGAGGATTAAACAATGTTGACCTCAGCCAACATCACATTCATCGGTTATAAGGTAACGTCTTACGAATAAATCACTTCTGAGCTGTGGCTGAAGCCCAGAAGTGTGATGCTGAACAATCCATTCAAAGTTTGACTTTGGTTGGACTGTAGGTTGGACTGTAGCGCGTGTCTCTGCTCTGATACATGTGATATCTCACACTGAGATGCTAAAATAAAATCATTTTTGCTTTACATTTTCAGAAGAAAATGTGAGGGGTGTTCTTAGTGGTTATAAGCTCATTGAGAGTGTCTTGCAATGGTTTTCTGGGTGGTTACTAAGGTGTTGCTAGGTGTTTTTTTAGGGTGCTTACTCTGCCATTTGTATGTTTTCAGTTTTTTAAAGGTCCAAGTAAAAAACAAACAAACAAACAAACAAACAAAAAAAAACAGATACAAAAAAGAGACAACACAAAATAAAAAAAACCAAAAACCAAAAACACAAAACAACAACAAAAAGACAAAAGAAATCAAAACAAATATAAAAACGACAAACCAAACCAAACCAAAAAGAAAAAAAAGAAAACCAAACCAAAACAAACAAATAAACAAACAAAACGAGCACAAA
>JAHKKF010518964.1:1351-14680 GCA_019740295.1 Labeo calbasu | reverse complement strand
TATTCTGAAGTAATTTTGTTTAATATTTCACAGACAGAGTAGAAAAATTCAGGGTTGTAGCTCCATTCAAGAAAGCAACTGATATGTAAAAGTTAAGTGTGTCATTTTCAAAAAAACTGTATGTTTCATTGATTTGTTAATTTACAACATTGGCTTAAACAACAGCGTGAGTATAGGATGGGGTAATCTATTTGGCTGGCCAACGGAAGACGAGGGGAAGGTTTGAGAAATCTCTTTGAATTGCTGAATCCACTGCCAATCCATTTGGTGGCAGAAATTGAACACTTCGTCTAATTTATTCTTTAAATTAATAATCAGCATTCAAACTAATCCCATGTATTTCAATTAAAATAAAGTGACATCAAGAGACTACATCAAACATCTTTCCCATTGTCTCCTCTATGTTGAAAAAGCTATTGCTAATTGTATTTAACATTAATCAAGGATATTCACACCCTGTGAACATGAGCAAATGTCCTTCATTTACTCCAATCATATTAAAAATGCACAACAAGAGGTCTTCTGCCATCAAAGGTGTTAACTTGTACATAATGGCATGATGAATGATTTATGGCGTACCATTACCAAGGAAAGGCGGCAGTGTCTGATAAAACTCTGACATTTACATTAGAGTTGAACAACGTGAAGGTCTGAATGCAAAGTCTGTGGTCACATCTCTTCTATATCTTCTCAACAGGTATCTAATACTGGAAAATGTATCTAAATAGACATACTACAGTTTTCAATAAAATATTTAAATGCAAATGATATTTGTGACTTGAATAAAAAGCAGTTAATATAGATGTTACCTTAGCACATCATTTTAGATTGACTGACAAATATTTTTGTGTGCGTATTTGGAGAGGGAAACACAATTACCATTATGGGTATGTGCAGGTTATTCCAAAATACAATTAAATACAAAGTATGTTGTTCATTTTTATTATTTACATATTTTGGCTAATTACAAATGGACGCTATACACAGAAAAAAGTACAAATATGCTTTGCTTGGTAACATGGTTTCATTTAAGTCAAACATTATTTATTATGATGGAATCAACTTGGATTAATTAAGTGACAGCAATTATGGTAATTGTTATAGGATACAGCAAATTTTCAAACATTATGAACTGATTTCCTACTTTTTCCAGAAGTTATGGTGCATTCTTTTTTATTTTGGATATATAGAAAGCAATACTGTAATTAAATTCCTGCACACACCACACACCAAGAGCAGCCAAAACCGAAATATATTTCATTTATGATTTCATCCAGTCTTATAACCTGTATAATTTGGCTTCTACATTTGCAGAACTAAGGTAAGTCTCACATTAACAGCTGAAATCAAAGGCTTATCATTTTCATTTTTCAAACAGCAATATTAAAGGAACTGTCTCATTATTTCCCATCATTTCATCATATCATAATCAGAGTGAAAAAAAAATCACCCAGTGAACACTGGGTCTTTTATTCCAATTTAGCTTTGCACTGACAACATCATTTTTAATAGACAGAAAAAAAAATCTAGGTTCCATCCCCTGTTAGACTGAAATCTGACACAGGAGGCATGAACAAGCTCCTGTTAGTAACAATGTGTAATGCACTTCATGCCAATTTTTCCTTAGTGTTTATATAAATCTTAAATAAATAAATCTGAAAATACAGTAGTTTTCCAATTAATTTCAATAAAACACATTTATTGGATACTGCCTTCATCATCTCTACTAGAGTTACTAGAGCCTTCTTTGTTGGAATTTTGCAGATTTTATATTATTATTATGTGGGTTCTAGCTACATCCATCATTTATATTTGCATTACTGATTGTTTCAATTCCATGTCATAACAAAATCAACACATTTAGAATATATTTAATACTATATTCTTAGAACTACACTGTAAAAACAATTTGTTCAGTCAGCTTAAAATCATTTGTTACCCGTATGCCTTAAACTTTTAAGTTCAGTCAACTCAAAAAAAAGTCAACTTGAAATGTTAAGTTGTACTAAGTGACACCATAGATATTTGAGTTCCTTCAACTTAAAATTCTAAGGCAGCTGGGTAACAAGCCCAGCTTTTAAGTTTAACAAACTTATTTTTTTTTTCAACTCAAATATCACTTAGTACAACTTAACATTTCAAGTTGACTTAACTTATGTAAATTGACTGAACCTAAAATTTTAGGGCAGTAGGGTAATGAATTATTTTAAGTTGACTCAACAAGAACTTTTTCTTTTGTTTGTTTTTTACAGTGTACATCAAAAAAAAAAGAGAGACCTTTTCAATATACAGTATTTTTGTGCTTATTTACCTTATGGATCTTTGTGAGAAAGTTCTCTCGCAAAGTCCGAACGCACACTGGTGTAAAAAAAAAAAAAAAATCTCTATTATCTTTTTCACAGTTGATAAAACCAGGGCAGTAACTTGCTGTCAGTTCAGATACTTTTGTCTGACACTTCAAAAATAAGACAGAAAACGACCCACTTTCACAGCAGGAGGAAAGTTGTTTACTTGATTTATTTTTCACAAAAGTGCATTATCAAATCATTATTTAAAACTTAAAACATCTGAAATTTATAAACCAGATCCCCCCCCCCCCCCATCTCAAAAGATCTGTTGTGGACTGAAGCCTATATCATATCGACATTTCTATTCAACTCAATGGTCGTGGCTTGGCTAATGCAATCCTAACCCTGATGCTAACTGGACCACACCTGGGCTCCTCAGGCATAGTTTACAAAAGGCTGCTANTGAAGCCTATATCATATCGACATTTCTTTTCAACTCAATGGTCGTGGCTTGGCTAATGCAATCCTAACCCTGATGCTAACTGGACCACACCTGGGCTCCTCAGGCATAGTTTACAAAAGGCTGCTACTGTACGTTCACTTGCCATTGCAATACTGTATCCATTATTTATCATAGGTCCATCTGACTCATCTATATTTGTGCATTAGTCATGATACAGTCATGAGATCTGCTTTGTGTTTTGATTTATTCATGCAAGGCTGAGGGTACGCTTTTGCGCACTTGGCCTTCTAATGCAGTAGGTTATAACAAAATTATTACAAAATTATTGGGAAAATGTACAGACTCACAAAATTACACAAACTGTGATGTACTGTTATCTGAAATGTTATGAAGTTCAAAAATTGCTCAAAAACCCTAGAAGTGACAGAGTCACGCTCTGTAATAACAAGAGAAATTCACACTGCCTTTGGATGCTCACACCTGCTATTCTGACAATGGCACCTGTTGTCAGAGGATTCATTATCCCTGTGGGTCTGCAGCAGGTTTATCTTTTGCCTGTCACTCATTGAACTAATGGAGGTTCCAGAGTGCAGTGACAGAAAATGACCATCTGACCTCAGCTGAGCAGCAATTCCATCACTCAGTTATATGGAAACATCTGTATGCATAGCCTGGGCCAAATAAATAATCGGAGGTGTGCTATGAGCTTATATACACACATAGTGTAGTCTCTCTCGCTGTCCTTCTCACTTTTCTGTGATTACCGTTATGCAAATGTGCTGACATTCTGTCAGCTTCGGTTAGTGAGAGCTGAACAGGAGAAGTTCAGTTTCAGAGAAACAATAACAGCTCAAGGTTTATTATAAAATTAGTCAGAAAAAGTCAAACTCTAATTGTGTTCACATATGGAAGAAAAATCTTGTACTAAGGAAAATCAGTAAAGCTTTACAGTAAGTAAGTAAGTATAAAATGGACCATTTCAAACCAATTCAAGTCTAAACATTAAATTACCTACAAGGAGTCTTTTCCTTTCAGACTAGTTGTTCTCCTCCCCAAACTTCAAGTTCATGGCACACCGCCACACTTCTAAGAGGAAAAAAGTACCAAAAATCTGTTACATCCGATGTCATTAAAACACTGACTTTCATTACATCCACCTCAAGGCAGCAGTCTATTATAACTGGCAGGACACTCTGTATCAAAGGACAGTAAATCAGATGGTGCACCACGCTATTACACCCTACTGAATCAGAGGAGTGTGGAACTGAACTGCCAGTGTGATTTAATGTTATGGTAAAAAGGTGAGAAGAGTGCATCAGGATGTCCTATTAGAGCTACATAACTGATAGCAAGCTGAAGGAATAATGCTGAGGCTGAATCCCAGCTTACGTACTTAGGTGCACTGAGTGCACTTTATACTGATGACTGACAGCGGAGTCAGTCCTTGTATGGGATCTCCAGAAATCAAAAACTAGGAGAAACTGTAGACTGAGTGTGACAATAGCAGGAACAATAAGAAACAGAGTCACCTGGAGCATAGTTCAAAACAGGGCTAAAGGGGCCAAGACCCTTCTAATAACAGTTATAGCCCCTTTTTAGTTCAAAAGTCAGCCTGAGGAGATATGGTTTAGTGAGGGGAAAAACAAATCAAGTTATTAATAATTATATAATAATCAATAATTATCCATTTAAGGGTTAGTTCATTCAAAAATAGTAAGGACATTGTTTAAATAGTCCATTTGACATCAATTAAATTGTTAAAAAAAAGTTATTTATTTATTTTTTTAATTAAATATCTTAATTTGTCTTCCACAGACGAATGAAAGTTGAAGTCGAGTAAATAACCCTCTGGCATCGACAAACGCGCCGGCGCATTTTGTGGCCTTTTTTTCCGATAACCCCTGAAGAAACTTAAATTACTCCATCATTTTTGATCATACAGATAGGAGCAATACATTATTAAAATTTGTAAAGGGTCTATTTTTATTTGTACACACTCATAATAACAACAAAACATTGTGCTTTTGTAAAATAAAGAACACAAACAGGGAAACACGTCAAAAAAAGGAACCAAAACTCAGCTAATTTTTGACACACAGACATCAGAAATATATCTATAGAAAGCTTGAAGTGTCTACTTTTAAATGAATGTTTTCATGTCGAAAACAACATTTTCTCTAATAAAGTAACCCGTATGAAACCAACGCGATGTCCAGTCTTTCCAGTCTGAGCTAATTATCTCTAATGTGATCACGCCCATGAGCTACTTTCATCTACTAGTATCATTTCTCATTTTTGGATGAACTATCCCTTTAATTTGTTAAGATACTTAAAAAAAGCACATAACAACAGACTAAAACAACTAAAATGATAAAAAAGCAAGACAACACTAGAAAAACACAAAGCAACAAAACAGCACAACAAAAGAAAACAAACAAAAAAACCTCTAAAGCAACAACAAAATAACAACAAAAAACACAAAACAACTTCAAAACAAGCAACATCAAAACACTAAACAAAAAAGAATAATGCACAACAAAACAGTGAAAACACAACACAAACACAACACAAAGTAAAATCCAAAAACAACAAAAAGCAACAAAAACAAAAAAGAAACAGAGCAACAACAAAACAAAAAACAAAGCAAAGCATAATACGCACATACACACAAAGAAAGAAAGAAAGAAAGAAAGAAAGAGTCAAGGGGTTCAATTGGTATGGAGCTCTAACAAACCTTAAAAAGACACATAATTAAGTGGCTGTTTTATGCAGTGTCTGTAAAAAGCAGCTCTCATTAACCCTAAGTAAGATTGCTAGATAACTTAGTTACATTCCATCCAAATACCTTCATGTCTTTGATTTAATGTTAGGTGACCTGAGAAGAACTGTGCTCCATTTTTTATGTTCACTGTAGCTTCTGCTTCATCTTTTCACACATGATTTGTTTATCATCTCAGTGATTCATTTTTCACTCTTCAAAGTAAAAATATTCTCCACAGCTGTACGCTTCAAATGTTCCATAAGAATTGTGAATAAAAACAGTCCTACAATCTGTCAGAAATGTGCAAAAGATAATTTCTTAATTTCAAAAGTCTTTTATTAAATGAATCTATGTAGGCAGCTAGAACGTGATATTCTGCACAATTCATTCATCGTACATTTAGGATTTAACTCTTGCCATCACTCAGTTGTATGCATTCATAATAAACGGATTTGGTGTGGGTAAACCAAAAGCTTAAATTTAACCCTAGAACGGGAAGGTCCTGAAGGATGTTCATTGTGACTTTGAACAACACATATAAATCCAGGTTGCTCAAGGTACTCAGCTGGAGACTATGTTTTCCTGTGCAGTCTCACCAGCACTGTTCTCTATGGGTTTGAATAGATTGTGTGTATAAAATGCGTTCTATTGTGTGAATCGCTTCACCTGACACTTCCAATTGACCGATGTAAAGCTCCAGAGTACATGTGTGGACATACATTGTGCACAACCAAATATAATTCATCCACCAACAACATCCTGCTGACTATTGACATATTCATGCCCTCCCTCATCCACCTCCTCACTTGTTGTCCGTAACTCTCTCTCTCTCTCTCTTTCTCAGTCTTCTCCCTAGGAGGTCTTTCCGCTCAATACACCATATGTCACACTCAGTAATTGTGTTGCACCAATATACAAACACCAATTATAGCATTCACATTTTTCCCCAGAATCTCATTGTTGTGGTGTTGAAAGCTTTTCCAAGCACACAACAAGTATACAACATACGACAGCAGTATTAATCTGCCATTAAAATGCTGGTCAAGAAATAATTGTAATTGCTAGAAGACCTGGAAACAACTCAAACCTACATTCTAAAGTATGTGCTCACATGACACCACCACCATATCAATGCGTAGTAATATCTTTATCAATACCTTTAGTAAACAGAAAGAGATTTCTAAAGATGAAATGTCTAACTACAGATTTTTAAATTAAAAGGTCAGTACTATAAGGCTCAACGATTTTGAATTATTACAATTTCTGATACTGATTCACTCATCCTCAGGTCTGACTTGCCTTCAGTACCGTCAAAAAGTTCCTTGTGGTGAAGCAGTTTCTAACGCATGTTCCTCTCAGTCCAGTGCACATGCAATTATCGAGAAGAGACAGAGCATAAAGACATATTGACCCCGAGTTTGAGTACTGACATTACGAAATGCTACAAAACTAGTGAATGTGAAGCACAGCACGTTAATTAAGCCGAGATCCCGAGTTGGCAGAGATCATTATAATCAGCTTTTTAGAAGACATTCAAAGGCATGACGCTTTTCTTGGAAGTAACAAAACACTTCTTAGCACCCTTCTTTTTCCATTTGTTTTCACAACTTGCTCCCTTTGCAAAATAAGAATATTGTTCTGAAGTAAGCCTTGTTGGCACCTCTGTTTATTAAAATGCAGGCCGAAACACGAGTTCAAGTTTAGTGAGGTCAATTTTAAATCTAAGTTGTATTGATTTAAAAGGAAATGCTATTATGGGTGAGAGAGAATCTACTGCAAATGTAATACAGAATGTGAACTCAAAGACATAATGGAACATTGCTATAAATCAAAACTGTCTTTGAAACTGAAACATTTCTAATTATGAACTGCATAAGTGCATACTGACCAACATTTCCATCTGTGTGTAACGCAAATGTTGTTGTCATTACTGTAGAAGTATTAAATACTGCATTATAAAGAGCCAACAAGCAGAACATGCAGTAAGTGCAGGCCTTTGCAGGACAATAAATACATTTTCTAACAGTAAGAAAGTAAATACAGACAGACATTGCAAGTAATTAATTCAGACAAGCATTTCAAGTATTGGCACAGTGTTTTTCACATTTTCTGATTTTAAATCATTCTTACTTTGTCATATTATAGGACAGCGTTTTAGTGCCTACAAGATTAAAGTCGTAGTATTTAGAGAAAAAAGTCATAGGAATATGAGAATACAGTTGAAATATTTTGATAATAAAGTCTTAAAAGCCTGTTTTTAGTTAAGTTTAAATTACGGGAATAAAGTCGAAATATTTTGGGAAAAAAAAGACGTGAAATATTATTTCCAAGCATACTGTGCCTGTGAGTACATTACACATGGAATGATTTTTGTTCAGTCAGTTGCCAGGCCACCGAAACTTCTCCCGGTTTTCCTAAATCCCGGGCCATTTGCATGTGCAATATAGGCTACACTTTAAAAATATTATAACTTTAATCTCGTAACTGCTACGACTCAATTCTCAGAATTTTGACTTTATTTTCAAAAAATTTCGACTTTATTCTCGTAATTTCAGCTTTATTCTGAAAATATTTTGACTTTTTCCTCATAATTTTGACTTTAGTCTCAAAATTTTTCGACTACATTCTTGTACTTTTGACTTTATTCTCAAAATATTTTACATTATTCTCATAATCTCAACTTCATTCTTAAAATATGTTCACTTTATTCTCATAAATTTGACCTTATTCTCAAAATATTTTGACTTTATTCTTATAATTTCTACTTTATTTTTTATTCTCATAATTTTCACAATTCACAAAATATTTAGACTTTATTGTCATATTGCTGTGACTTTATTCTCATAATTACATTTTTTTTCTTATAATATTTAGACTTTATTCTCATAATTTTGACTTTATTCTCAAAATATTATGACTTTATTCTCGTAATTTTGACTTTATTCTCACAATTTTGACTTTATTCTCAAATATTAAAAATATTTTAACTTTATTTTCATATTGCTATGAATTTATTCTCATAATTTTGATTTTTTTTCTGAAAATAGTTAGGCTTTATTCTCATAATTTTAACTTTATTCTCATAAGTTTGACTTTATTTGAAAAATATTTTAACTTTATTCTCATGTTTTTTTTTTTTTCTGAAAATATGTAGACTTTATTCTCATATTGCTATAACTTTATTCTCATATTTTTTTTCCTGAAAATATTTAGACTTTATTCTCATAAATTTGACTTTATTCTCATAATATTGACTTTAATCTTGTAATTTCAACTTTATTCTCAAAATATTTCGACTTTATTGTTATAATTTTGACTATTCTCAAAATATTTTAACTTTATTTTCTAAACCTTTACCACTTTAATCTCATAATCTTAGATTTTTGAAATGTATTTATATTTTATTATTATTATTAATTTTTGTTTTTTTTTACATTTTTACATTTTTTAACATGGCACTAAAACGCTGTCGTACATTTACTGGATCACAGTGGGTCAAAAAAAAATATATATGGCATTGCGTCTATGGCAGTTTGTCTCTAATAATTTAAAGAAAGATGAAATTCAAATTCTCTACAGAAAAAGAAAATATTACAGAATATTCCATCAGGACCATTTGCTTCAGAGTTCAGACCAGATAAAGAAAACTGTTCAATCATTCAAATCCGCTCAGCATGACCGCACTAATAATAGAAGTCAAGTGCATTTCATGAAAAACTCATCACGCCTTCATCGAGCCCTTACAAAAATGAATTGTTCTGAAGAGCGAACCGTTGAATGGTTTGGCTGATTTTTAGAGCGGTTCAGCTGAAAGCAATCAAATGAATGGCATAGTTTTAAGCAGCAAAATCAAAGCTGTTGTGTTCAAGAAACATGATCACACATATTTTCTTCTGCACAGCAATTACATTTAAGAAGTATGTGTGTGTGTGTGTTTGTATGCAAGTTTCACATGTTTTAAACTTCACAGCATAGTAAAGTAGATAGTAAAACAAATGATAATGAATTTAATGTGTAACTGCAGCAGGTGTTCAATCGAGCCTTCACAGCTGTTCGGCACCTCTACAAACACATACATCTAGTCAATGCCAGACATCTGCTGACTCACATGAATGTGGGCTACTGTTGCTTTGAACTCACTTAACCTTTGACCCTAGGGGCACTAATGCATGACAATAGGAGGGGGAGCGAGCAACAGTCTGAATTTCAGAGAATAGGGATCCTGCGGGGGGACTCACAACCTCTGATCTGCAGACACACCATGGTTTTCACTCACTGATGTTTGATTGTGTGGGTCCCCGGTGGCCAAAGAATCACTGACTTTTGTTTAGTCATTATGTTCTGCACTTCTCATTTTCACCAATAGAGGTCTCTCTCACTTCAGTACTAGTTTACTATTTACCAAATACCGAATAATACATAATACATACTGCATACACACCGCATATCTTTTTTTAATACATGATATAGACGGAACTTTGCTTGAAGAAGTTCAGAGAAATGACTCACTGCTGGAGTGAACTGCTAAAGTTCAAAAGAATAGAGAGGCAAATGTAAGCATATTGATTCTGATAAAGGAAAGTGCTTGAAGTTCTCTAGACACTTCTGGTTGGCTGGACATTGTCTGCAACTACAACATCAATCAATGTAGAGTGGTGTGTGTCCTTCCTGTGCTTTCACTGCAAATGCACTTGAATATAGTAAAGAAAGATTCAGAGAATAAAAGCAAAACACAAAAAGGAAAAAAGCAAAACACAGCTAGGTTCCTCAAGAATATACTGTCTGGAAATGTTATGATTATTTCTTGTGATTTCGCCTTTCTTCCTCTTTCGCATGTGAAAGCAATGCTGTTGAAAGAACTGCTCATGCAAAAATGAAAATTCTGTCATCACTTGTTCACCAACGTGTGTTTTCAAACCAGTATGACTTTCATTCTTCCTTGAGACAAAAGGAGAAATTCAGAAAAAGTACTTGTCCTTCCCATTCAGTTACAAAGAATGGGGAAAATAGCTTTCAAGCTTACAAAAAGGACATTAAAACACCATAAAAAAGAACACAACTGAACAGAAAGAATGATTATTTTGAGTTGGACCTCAGTTCCTTCATGATTATGATGACACTTTCAGCCAAACTACAACAAATACAGGTTAGACTTATAGACTTAAAATGTCATATGGAAGACATTTGGTGTGCTTGTTGAAATTTCTTTGAAGTCATGAAGGTTTGGAAGAATGTGAGCATGATTAAATGCTGACAGTGTTCTTATTTTGGATAAACTAGTCCTTTACTTTATCATCTATCAATGGTACCTGCAAGCTCTCATGAATCAGATGGGCATCTGACCTCGCTTTGAGCATCACCAATATATAAAGTACCTCAAAAAGCATTTATATGGCAATGACAGTTTGAAGATATGGGATTTTCACACTAATGCGTTTATCTAACACGGCCAGATCTCATCTCCTCGAACATGGGGCTCTTTCAGGAAGTTTTGTCAGGGCAATCAAAGGGACTATCAGCGGTTTAATCAGGCTCATGTCATTGAAATTCCCACTGAAGCAACTCATCAGATATCTGGACAGACTGCGGTTGCTGTTCAATCTTTTAGGGAAAAAAAGAAAAGTTGTCTATTTAAAATGCGTTTGAGGACAAGGTTCACTTATATTCATTAGGATTATGCAAATTGGATGAGTCTGGCGGCTCCTGTCACGCTGTCATGAAAAGAGACACATCAATGAAGACTGCACATAATATTCAGTGTTCAGTCAGGTAAGACACGCTGTCATTTCCAGCACCTGCACTCTAAAAAGTCTGTTCATGGTTTCTTGTTTCCATTGTGAAAATTATACAAATGCCTCAAAGCGACCGTAAGCAACGCTATGAACTGCTAATATTTCATTATAGTATTATAGAATGAAATAACACTGCCCTGCATCAAATTTGATGAAATCCAATACTTGTTTGCTACTAACTTTGAAGTGCTTCTTCTAAAAAATATTGTCTTGTTTTGTTCTAGCACATCATATTTCTCACAAAACATGATGTGAATTTCGTAGCGTTTCTGCTTTTGACAACCATTTGCAAGGAGAAGTCTGAATGATTCTGAATACATTTTATGTCTAATTCTAGTTTCAAGGTTGGAATTACCGCTAGTGACAAAAGAATAATAAAGAAGAAAAATACCCAATGTTTTCTGCTACATACTGTATGTGGGCGTTTTACTACTTCTAAAAAGTGACAGAAAATTACAGATTTGACATTAAAAAGAGCACTTGGACATATTTTGGACATACTCATTTGCAGGCTGTAAGTAAAATAATATTTAATTACATCTTATTTTCCTCAAAAAGGAAACTTTTTGTCATTTGGCTGCTTTTGTTAATTTGATAAGTGCAGTTTCCACAGTTAAGTGTTTCCATCAAGTGATTCCATGAAGAACCACCTTCCAAATGCTTTATAGTGGAAAAGTTTCTTTTTTTTTTTTGTTTTGTTTTTAATGTTCTTCAAAATGGTTCTTTTAAGAGCTGTTCACTGAAAGGTTCTTTGGAAAACTAAAAATGGATCTTCTATGGCATCATTGCAAAAACTCTCCTTTGGAGCCTTTATTTTTTAGGTTTTAAAAATGTTCTTTCTTATTTTGTGGAAAGAAGAAAAAACAATGTGAATGTAAGTTTTTTTTTTTTTTTTATCAATAGTTTTCAAAATAGGTACTATTAGGCCTTTTTTCCCGAGATGCAAGGCTGTGAAAATACATATACAGTTGAGCTCAAAAGTTTGCATCCCCTTTCATAATAATTAAACATGTTATTTTACCAAAATAAGAGGGATCATACAAAATGCATGTTATTATTTAGTACTGACCTGAATAAGATATTTCACATAAAAGATTTTACATATAGTACACAAGGAAAAAACAATAACTGAATGTTTAAAAATTGCCCGTTTCAAAAGTTGATTTTTAATACTGTGTTGTTACCTGAATAATCCACAGCTGTATTTTTTTGTTCAGTGATAGTTGTTCATGAGTCCCTTGTTTGTTCTTAACCACTAAACTGCCTACTGTTCTTCAGAGAAATCCTTCAGGTTTCACAAATTCTTTGGTTTTCCAGCATTTTTGTGTATTTGAAACCTTTCCAATAATGACTGTATGATTTTGAGATCCATCTTTTCACACTAAGGACAACTTAGGGACTCATATGTTATATCATATATATTACAGAAGGTTCAAACGCTTACTGATGCTCCAGAAGGAAAATCCGTGCATTAAGAGCTGGGGGGTGAAAACTTTTGAACATAATGGAGACGTGTTTTCTTTTTCTGTCTAAATATCATATTTTTTTCATTTAGTACTGCCCTTCAGAGGCTACATAAGATACTTAGATGTGTCCCCAGAAGACAAAATAAGTTACATTTACCCTGATCTTTAAATTCTAAAAGTTTCCTTCCGGAGCATCAGTGAACATTTGAACCTTCTGTAATGGTTCATTGTGAAAAGATGGATCTCAAAACCATACAGTCATTGTTGGAAAAATACACAAAAATGCTGGAAAACCAAATAATTTGTGGGACCTGAAGGATTTTTCTGAAGAACAGCAGGCAAGCAGGACAAACAAGGGACTCATGAACAGCTATCACTAAAAAAAAAAGAAAAACATAGCTGTGGATCATTCAGGTAAGAACACAGTATTAAGAATCAAGGGGATGTAAACTTTTGGACCAGGTCATTTTTTATAAATTCAACTATTATTTTCTCTTGTGGACTATATGTAAACATCTTTTATGTGAAATATCTTATTCAGGTCAGTACTAAATAAACA
>JAHKKF010518963.1:0-14385 GCA_019740295.1 Labeo calbasu | reverse complement strand
TCTTTGCCGTCTTTTTTTCTCTTGCGCCTGCTATGCTTATTTCTTTTTACTTGTACTTGTCTGATTATTTTTGTTCGTGGCAATATTTTGTTTAAGGCAAAAATGTAAAATAGATTTGGTTTGAAATCTCTCGCTGCCTCAAAAGCTGGTTTCAAAGATTTTCTGATTTTCATTATTTATTCGCAATCTCTTAAGTCTTTAAGATTCAAATATTCCCTTAGATAGTTTTATACTATTAGTCTTGAAAGGCTTTTAGAATATCTTCAACATTAATCTCTTCTATTTGTACCTTTTTTCTTTTTTTCACAGAAACACTTTTACTGGCACTCTTTCATGAATAGGAGAAGGTTTTCTGTGCTGTTGAAGTGGCCTTATTTCTATCTGGAGGAAACTTCATATCTGTGATTTGTTAATTTAAATATTATCATAGTATGCAATTTCAGAGCTGTATTAATACACATTGAATGCACAGATGACCTACTACATTTGCTAACATTAATTTTGTAATGACTGTGATGACATTGCTCATTGAATACTGCTATTTTGACACAAAATTGGATTAAAAATGTAAAATAATTGCATTTACACAAGTATTCCATTTCAATCATATGTTAAGACCATTTCTGAGTGTGTTACTATGGCATTATTGTTAATTATCAATGTTGTTTTCATATGTTAGTTGTAGGTGCCATTTTCAAACCGGAAGAATCAACTGTGCTGAAGCCCAGTGGAATGCTGAGAGGAATTCTGGGTAGGATAATACAGAGCTTAGTGAAGCAGAGGCATGAGTTAGGTCTGCAGAGACACAAAATAAGACAAAACAGCACTTCTGAACAGCAGTCTATTTTTAACATAAAAGATAATTCAATCATGATTTGCATGATCCCATAAGAGATTTGTTTGAAGTTGTTGTCTCTCTTTGCGAAACACAGAAAGCCTGAAAGCATTTTGAATTGGCTTATAGATGAATGGTTGTTTCTCCTTCTCTCGGCATTGCATAATGCAAGTAAATGCTATTTGAATAGTGTCTTAGCGTGAATGTTTTCTCAGCAGAGACCATGGCTGACATTTCCACACAATGCTGGTACAGAGCTCCATGAGATCTGACAGCAAGGCTTTGCTCCTGAGGCACTGTCGGTTGTCTTTGTACAAATTGGTGTCAGTCTTAGCAGTTTAGTTTGGCCGGTAGACAGAGTCTCTCCGTGAAGAGCATTAGTGCTGCTGACTGGCCTGTGTGGACGGCACTGCTGTTTTCTTCCAGGCTTCGCTGATTTACAGCGGCTTTGTTTCACAGACATACTGTCTTAATCCACTACCAGAGGAGTGCTCTGAGTTAAAGGGATAGTTCCACCAAAAACGATAATTCTGTCATCATTTACTCACCCTCATGTTACTCTATATGACTTTTTGTCTTCTGTTGGCCGCAAAGGAGATCCTATGCAGAATGCTTACACTGAAAGTGACTGGGGACGAATGATAACAAGTTAAATGACATAAGAGTCCCATAAAGCGAATCATGCTACTCATGCGCTATATATTCAGTGTTATCTAATATATTTTTTTGTATAAAATTTTTCAGGTTTAGCTTTAACTAGTTAGAGTTATTTTAACTAAAATAAAAAATTGTATTTTTATATATATATTTTTTATTTTAAGTGCAACATTTTATTTTATTGTTGCTGTTTTAGTTTAGTTAACTATAATAACCCTGCCTATATTTCAGGTTTTCTGAAACTTTGCTACAGATTTGTGCGCGAAACTATGAAAGCCTGTTTCTACCACTGAAAAAAAAATAAAAAAAGGTAATTGCTACTTTGTATCTCACAATTTTGACTTTTTACTCACAATTGTGAGTTTATATCTCGCAATTCTGACTTTTTTTCTCAGAATCGCAAGATATAAAGTCACACTGACTTTTCTCCGAATTGAGTGACTTAAACTCACAATTGTAAGAAACAAAGTCAGAATTGCAAGATAAAAGCTCGCAATTCTGACTTTTTCCTCAGAATTGTTATATATAAACTCGCAATTGCGAATTATAAAGTCCGGTTTTGAAGTGAAAAAAATACTGATATGTTATCAGAATTGCGAGTTTATATCTCACAATTCTGAGTTGACAATTTGTAATTGTGTGTTATAAAGTCACAAATGCGACATACACTCACAATTCTGAGAAAAAAATCACAATTACTAGTTTATATCTCACGGTTTTGATTTTGTCTCAGAATTGCGACTTTTTTTTGAATTGCGAGTTTACATCTTACAATTCTGAGAAAAAAAGTCAGAATTGTGAGATAAAAAGTCGCAATTACCTTTTTTTTTTATTTTTTATTCATTGGCGGAAACAGGCTTTTATATGAAACAGACCAAAACTTAAGTAATTATTTACATAAAATATTCACCACAGCTTTTAATTTCATTTAATTTAATTTCATTTGCAGTTCTGCTTAAATAGCTGTTTTGGAAAATAATGAAATTAAAGTTCGTCATGTTCTTCATGTATTATAAAAGCAAATATTGCAAGCTGGTTTCAAACAATTAACCATATGTGCTCCAAAGCTTATTTTATCATGTATGCTAATAGTTTTGACAAGAACTTCCTTTATATAATTTTAAAGTAAAATGTTTGTAGAATTTTGTGACTTGGCTCTTTTTTCCATGGATCAATATGTATTTAATGATAATTTGCTTCCTCTTGTAGTTCGGATATAAAGTCTGCGATATCAGACCTCTTTGTGCATGAATAATGGCTGTGTTTATTTCAGCTTTATTTGCCCTGAAATTGTGCCTGAGAGAGTCCATAAAGAGGGCTAAATTGATTTTAAATGATATGTATTGGACAGTTAATTAATACGGCTAATTGACTGTGTGAGGGAACCATCATGCTGTTTGGCTCGGCGCTGTACAGATGCTGCCTCAGGAACTGACGGCCACACACAGTCATGTTTTTATTGATTGTTTCTCGCACCCTTTGCCCCATAACAGTTGTCCAAGGCCGCAATAAACAATTAGCCTGTATCCGCTCTACTTATAGCCTCAACACGCACCTTCCAGCCTGTGATTTACTCAGGGGAGGATGTTGGCGAACGAAGGCACCCCTCAATCGCTGAATGTCCCCCATCCCACCCCGCCGTGCGGTCGTAGAGGGTGGAGAGACGAGTGTAATCAGTCAGAGGCTTCACTCCCCCCCGTCAGTGACTATCCCACCCATGTATGGAGAATGAAGATAAATGCTGCTGTGGATGGGGATCAGACTGGTCTTTTATGAGCTCCTGGAACTGTGACAGAGATATCTACCCTCCAATACCTCCTCACGGGCCTGACTAATGTCAAATCTCATTACTTATCATAATTTATTACACGGCTCTCTGGATAGGATTTCGATTGGTCAGTTACAGCATTCTGTATTTAAGTATTTTTGAATAATGTCCACTTAAGTCTAACCACCCTAATTTTTTTCACTTAACAGAGTGTTCGCCCATTTTTCATTTAAAAAATTTCTTTTTTTCATTTGGTATTGCAAATATTTATCTATTTTTTTTTTAATCAAATTATTTGGTAACATTTTAGTTTAAGGACCAATTCACACAATTCACTAGTTGTTTATTTGCATGCATATTACTATGATTCTAGATCTCAGATTGAATTTTCTGCAATTAATTTAGATTTTCAGTTCAGAATTTCACAATTAATTGCGACAAAATTAAAAATGTAGTGGTTTTAAGACGTCTACACCAAAATAATTGTTCAACGTGAAAATTCAGTCCAGTTTTTCAAAGCACGATACAGTGAATAAAGTGATTTTAGATATTCTAGATTTCAGATTGAATTTTCTGCAGTTAATTCAGATTTTCAGTTCCGAATTTCATAATTAATTGTGAAAAACAAAAAATATTGTGGTTTTAAGGCATGTTCACGCCAACATAATTCTTCGACATGAAAATTCATTACAATTTTCCAAAGCATGATGCAGTGAATAAAGTGATTCTAGATCTCAGATTGAATTTTCTGCAATTAATTCAGCTTTTCAGTTCAGAATTTCAGAGTTAAATGCGAAAAACGATAAATATTGTGGATTTAAAACGTTCACGCCAAAATAGTTGTTCGACATGAAAATTCAATCAAATTTTCCAAAGCACAGTGCAGTGAATAAACTGATTCTGTATTTTACATTTAATTTTCCGCAAATATTTAAGTTTTACAGTTTAGAATTTCATAATTAATTGTGAAAACAAAAAAATTTGAGGTTTTGAGACATGTTCACATCAACATAATTGTTCAGCATGAAAATTCAGTCCAATTTTCCAAAGAATGATGCAGTGAAATAAACGATTCTAGATCTCAAATTGAATTTTCTGCAATTTATTCAGCTTTTCAGTTCAGAATTTCACAATTAATTGTGAAAAAAGAAAGATTATTGTGGTTTTAAGACATGTTCAGGTCAAAGTAATTGTTCGACATAAAATTTCGGTCCAGTTTTTCAAATTACAATTCAGTGAATGAAGTGATTCTGATTCTGTGCATGTCATTCTAGATCTTAGATTGAGGTCTTTCAGCAGTAGTCTCCATGTTCAGTCTAACAAACTACTACTGTGGTTTTTGTGCTTGGGTGCCATGTTTTTTTGTTTTTTTGGCATTCTCTCTGCTTTTCTCTATAGCTGTTTCTTTTCATCGGTACACAATGCACAGCCTCTTCAGGAAGTGTCTTTGTTGAAGGGATTTTGTCTGGTTGTCAGTATGAATGTAGAATAACAATGTACCTTGAACCTTTGGAGAAAGAAAGTGTGTTGTTTCTATCCTGGCTCTTTGTGCACTTTGAGAAGATTTGTGTGAATGTGTGTGTGGTGTGGAGGGGGGTGTCAGGCATGCATGAATGTGCACATGATGTTAGAGTGTTTGGACAGAGCTCGTATGCGTTCACTCAGCCTGTAACTCCTCCCCTGCCACCAGCACGCCGTGTCTGGACAATGTCAAATCCGCTGCGAATGTTCTTTGTTCCAGTGGCCACCAGATCTGTGTTTTGGCCCCTCTAGCGATCCTGATAATATCTCAATTAATACTTGTCCCGCACGGCCTCAGTGTCCTACTCTCGCATTTGCAGTCACACTTCACAGCGGATAATTACAGTATTTTACCTTTTTATTCTTGTTCTACAAAATTCTGTGCAAATATTTCAAAATTGCAGTGTGCAATTTGTTGCTAAAAAGTGCTTTGCAAATTGAATTATGCTAAGTTGCAGTTTTAAGGCCTGCTCACACCAACACAAAAGTCTGATTTTCATATGCAAATTGTCTGTTCAGACCAATGCAGAAAAAAATACCAGAAAAGCTGAGTGAAAACATGGTCAGGTGGTCTTTTGTTTTGGTTTAAACTCTACGTTTTTTTACAAACCTAAAGATTAAATCTCTTATTGAATTACACTGCTTTTAAATGTTTGAAATGCTCACCAAATGTTCTTCTTTTATTTGGCTTAAATATCACAGTAGTGTTGTATCGTGAGTTCAGTATTGTGATTTGTATCAAATCGTGAATTATTGTATCGTTACACCCCTATGGTGGATTCTTAACTATTCCATCAGGCCATGGCAGTGAAAGTAAATGATTGATGTTGGTGAATGTAGTATGTCAGGATTACTTTCATACCACACAGTCATACTACATAGAACATAATGGTGGCGAAGTAATTACTTATTCAAAAGAAGTACTTACTCGGGGAGTATTTCATTCTAATTCATGGCCGGTAGAATTTTTTTCTGCTTTCAAACACTGGTATTTCTTAGAGGATATGCAAATTTTGTTTTTAGTTGTTGACATGTTTTACATTGTTAGCTTTACTGGCATTCTTCCGCTCATGGCAATTTGCATTTGTGTTCCTTCATTGAAAAGGAAAGTGTGAGTTTATTTTGTCATAGATGTGCGAGCGAACCAGTTCTTTGGGAAGAGCATCTATGATCAGCATATATGCCCAAGACCTCAACAGGAAGCAATCAGTTCCACACCAGAAATTTTAACCCCAACCGCTTTGTCATTCGAAAATGAGATGCAAATAAGAGTGCTTTGAGAATTCAGGACCAGGAGTCACAAAAGGCAACGGACCGAGAAGGATGCCCTACAGACTAACAGATCTCTCTGCTGGGAGCAACAAGCTCAGTTGGAGGTGCCACACATAGACTCATTCCATTGACACATCACTGCCAGTGGAGTTTAGCGAGGGCCTGTGGTGCGCTGTGGGCTGGAGATGCTTAGGATTTACAGTAGAGTTCAGTCAGCTTGGGACAGCTCATGTCTCACTGTTGGTTTCTGTGCTTGTCTCCTCACTAACATGATAATTGGTCAGAGTTAGATTAAGCTGTTTGATTACAAGTATTCTGATGTTTCACGTGATCTTAAGCACATTTCGATCTAAAGTGAGTTGCCTATGTATGAATTTCTTTACAAGATTAAAATTGTAATTGAGAAATATTACCAAATTTACACTGCAAAGGTGGGACGAAAGCGCATCTGAAGGGGCATTTAGTGTCTTTTTTAACCAGACTGATTAGAGGAGTAGTTCACTTCCAGTACAAAAATTTTTAATAATGTACTCCTCCCATTGTCTTTCTTTCTTCGGTCGTAAAGAAATTATGTTTTTTGAGGAAAACATTTCAGGAATTATCTCCATATAGTGGACTAATAGAGTTAGTTTGAGCTTCCAAAATGCAGTTTCAATGCAGCTTCAAAGGGCTCTAAACGATCCCAGCCAAGAAATAAATGTCTTATCTAGTGAAACAATTTTCTTAAAAAAAAAAATTATATGCTCGTCTTGTCTAGCTCTGCAATGTGCATGCGTACTCTGTTCTCTCTGTTCAAGACAGTTAGGGTATGTTGAAAAACTCCCATCTCATTTTCTCCTCCAAATTCAGAATCATCCTACAACGCTGTTTTACCTTTTTTGTAAAGGGCATTTGACCTTCTTTGCACGTTAAGTTGGTAAACACTGCAGCGATGTAAGACGATTTTGAAGTTGGAGGAGAAAATGAGATGGGAGTTTTTCGACATACCCTAACTGTCTTGAACCGGAATGCACAGAGTACACGCAGAGCTAGACAAGACCAGCATTTGAGGTTAAAAAGTATATAAATCGTAATTTTAGAAAATATCCAATCGTTTCGCAAAATAAGACCCTTGTTTCTCGGCTGGGATCATTTAGAGCCCTTTGAAGCTGTATTGAAACTGCATTTTGGAAGTTCAAACGCACGGGACTGCAAAAAAACAGCATGAATGACAATGGGGTGAGCCCATTTTCTGTAAATTTTTGTTCAGGAAGTGAACTACTCCTTTAATGCAGCTTGGAGGTGGCATGAATGCATTTACACAGAAAATACAATTCTATGCTTTTATTTTAGGGTTGAGGTGGTTCAGAGCCAGTGTTGCCAAGTTCAGGTTTTCCCTGTTGAATTGGGCTACATTTATACTGTTGCTGTGGGTTGTTGTTTAACTCAACTTGAGTACCAATTGGGATGGTTTTGTTACAAAGACCTGGCAACCCTGATCAGAGCTGCTTTAATTTAGTCTTGCTTTTAAGCTGCATTGCGTCTTTACTCAAAATTATGAGCAGTCACAGAGCAGCCTTAACTCTGTGTAAGGACGCCTTATTTTTTTAAATGGATAAGATCGAATAGTCAAAGGAAAAGCAGTCAACAAGTGCCAAAAAGCATCTCCGGCACTTCATGATGTTGGTTGACAGGAGGAGTGGTGTACAGGGCTTTAATGTAGGCAGAAGGTAGTGACTATGAAAAACCTCAAATAATAGGAATTGAAATATCCATATTTAAGTTTGTGTTATTTCATAGTTTTATTAGCTTCACTGTTATTCTAAAATGTGCATCATTTATAATAATTAATGAGTAGTGTATCCAAACATATGACTTCTTTGTGCTATTTTTTTTTTTTTGTCATGTTAGTCAAGTGTTTTCTCACCAAACACAAGAAAAATTATTTTAATCACATTATAATATCCCTTTTTTTCTTTTTTTTGGAGTTTTTGTTGTTGTACATTTAAGACCTCTGTTATGATTGACTATAGTAGGTCAAACTCTTCCGAATTCAAACTTAAAAACTTAAAGAAAATCTTTTCCCATATACTGTGTACATATATGTGTCCTCCTAAGCCGGCAAAACCAGTCCATGGCTCTCATTTCTCACAGATATGGGTGGATATACCAGTACCCATATGACATAAGTCAACATGAAGTCATAATTGACCTTATTTACTTTCTTAATACATGTTCCTTACTGTGCATGATTCATCGGTGTGTTCTGTTCCAAAGAAAACTGATGTTTGTTTTCAGAATAATTTATCAGATTATTGTTCAGCCTCAGAAACAAGCTTACTTTTTGGCTGACTTCATCTCTTATTTTTAACAAAGTCAAGTCCTGACCTGCAGTTTTGGTCATTGAATGTTTCAATTGGAAATGCATAACATTACAGATTCCAAATGGCTTGGAAACCCGTTTTTCGAACATTTGTTTCAAAGTGTTTTCAAGTGGGACAGCGTGCACTCAATGACACGTGGTATGATGTATTAACTGTCTGATCGGAGCAGAGCTAAAGTGGTCAGATCCGGAACTAGGACAGGCTGCATGGCTCCCGCTGACAGAAATGAAGACATCTAGCGGAGGTTTGCTCTGTGCAGACATGTTTATTTTGCTCGGTTGTGAACTGAGATTCTCAGAGGAGCTTTAGGACAAGGCTGTTATCCGTCTCCGTCGCCATTGTTTGGAAAGCAGGACACTTTTCACTAGCTTTGATGCATGGCTCTGTTAACTACAGGGTACAAAGAACAAGATATATGATTTAAAGGGATAGCATGTTGTTCCGAACCTGTATGCATTTCTTTTTTTCTGCACAACGTTCTGAATAACGTTGGTAACCACACAGTTTCCATTGACTTTCATTGTATGGTCAGAAATACAATAGAAGTCACTGTGAACCAAAACGTATTAGTTTGGTTACCAACTTTGGAAACTTGTGGTTTGGTAACCAGCATTATTCAAAATATGTTCCACAGAAGAAAGTCTTACAATTTTGGAAGGACATGATAGAGTTGTCATCTTTTTAATGTATCAACACAAACAGGATGTAATGTTTAATACGCAGAGTTAGGGGTTTCTTTGGTTAGCAAGCATTTCTTTTAAACCGGTTTTGAATTGCACCGAAATGAATTTTTCTTCTCGTATTTTCTTGTAACTATAATCTTCTAAAACCCACTGGGAATAGAGCTGCCGATATGACCGTTCAAAACCTCCTCCCTCCAATTTAGAGCTTTTGGAGAAAGATCTGGCCTACATGAGACCTGTAATTAAACTGAAATGCGACTCTCCCTGGAAAGTCTTTTCAGCGGGGGAGTGAGTAAGTTGCTCAAGTCGTAGTGTTTTTCCTCTCCTATTTGTCTCAGGAAATATGCCTCGAACGCTTTCAGCGAGAACAAAACGCTAGACTGTAGTTGCGTGTGCGAGACGAGTGTTTGTGTGCCTGTCAGAGCAGCATTCTCCCCTCATTTTCTCTCGCTCTTTTTGTAACACGTGTCTGTGGGAGGACAGCTTCATACCTGCACAATAGACGGAATGTGCAAATAGTCACAGCTCACTAGAGCGTAACACTGTTATTAGAGCTGCTCTCAGGTGCTAAACGCCCTTTGTTATTGAAGAACGCAGGAAGACGCTCTCTTATAGTCTCGATATGGCCGATCTATATCACAGCAATACACTCTTCTTGGATTACGAGGTTAAAAATACTCACCATGATCTCAAATTTAGGCAGAGAGGGCTTTCTTACGAGGTTGCGTGATATTCTGCCTTCAGTTAATAATGAATTCGTCTTGTCGTTTTTTTCTTTGCAGCAGAGGATCATAGAAGGAAATTAATGTGAGAAATACGTGGCCTTACTATATTAGCAAATCATATCTGAGGCTTAGGTGACTTTGTAATTCGCATTACTGAAAGTGCTTTCATATGTGGCAGAATAACCTTGACCTAGAAGGGTCCTCCAAGTAAACCATCCAGTTCATGTCTTTATATAGAATTACGTTAAATAAGAATTCATAATTCATATTAAATGATGTACATCTACTACGGTGTATTTATTTCAATGTTTTCTATTTTAACATATTATAAAATGTAATTTATTCCTGTGATGGCAAAGCTGAATTGTTCAGAAATTTACTAATTTGCTGATTTTGTGCTCCAGAAATATGCCCTTTTATTATCAATTTTTGTGGAAAACATGAGCATTTTGGATTTTTTAATAAAAAGAACAGCATTTACTTTAAATAGAGTGTGTTTGTATCCATTTGATGCATCCTTGCTAAATTTAAAAAATAAATAAATAAATACAAATCGTTAAGAAAATCTTATACTTTGGTATTGACCCTCTGATGTTAAATAGAGCTTAAGTTGTTAAGTTTTGTAATTAGTTTGTCAACCAGCCACAACCTTCCACAAATCAGCCTGACTACGACTAGCTGGTTGTTGGTGGTCTAAAATGGGCTACCAGCATGGACCACCTAGAAACCAGCTACCCAAGCACAACAACCATGTTGAGATGGATTTTCCAACAGGGGATTCATTACCAAAAACTAGGACTGGACGATATGGCCAAAATTTATATCACAATATATTTCTCAATTTCGGTCGACGTGATATAATTCAGATATCGATATGAACAATATTTAAAAAGAGAGACTGCCAAGAATGCCCACAACAGATGTCTGTACCTACAAACTTCTGAAAAATGAATTTGCCAAGTCCTCCTATTAAACTATGTAATATTTTAGAAAAAAAGCACAAATTTATGTTCACCTTTTATTTGTATTTAGCCTTTACACAAACAAGAAATGTGAAATCACTGTCAAATAAACATAAGAATCTCAGATGCACCTTATATAATATTAATGTATTTAATTTTACATATCACATAGGCTGATTATTCTTATACATTACCAGTCAAAAGTTTTTGAACAGTAAGATTTTTAATGTTTTTTTTTAAAGAAGTCTATTCTGCTCACCAAGCCTGCATTTATTTGATCCAAAATACAACCAAAAATTTTTTTACTGTTTAAAATAATAATACATTTGAATGTATTTATTCCTGTGATTTCAAAACTGAATTTTAGCATCAATATTCCAGTCACTTGATCCTTCGGAAATCATTCTAATATTTTAATTTGGTGCTCAAAAATAAAAAAATAATAACATTTTTGTGTTAAAAACAGTAGAATCTTTTCAGATTTCTTTGATGAATAGAAAGTTCACAAGACCTTTTGCTCAATTTAAAGGATCCTTGCTAAATAAAAGTATTAATTTCTATCATTTCTTTTCCCATCTCCTAAAACTCCTAGCTTTTGAATGGTGGTGTATAATGCTAAAAGCTTTTTATTTCACATAAATGCTGATCGTTTGAGCTTTCTGTTGATTAAAGAATCCTGAAAAATGTACTCAACTGTTTTAATTATTGATACTAATAATATTAATATTAATAAATGTTTTTCAAACAGCAAATCAACATATTAGAAAGATTTCTGATGGATCATGTGACACTGAAAACTGGAGTAATTATGCTGAAAATTTAGCTTTGAAATTTGATTTTCAAATATATTCAGGTATAAAGAAGTTATTTTAAATGGTAAATATATTTCACAATATTACTGTTTTTGCTGTATTTTGGACCAAATAAATGCTTCTTTAAAATCTTTAAAAAACATAAAAAATTTGCTGTTCAAAAACTTTTGACTGGTAGGCTATATTGAAACAAATGTGCTTCATCCAGGATAAATAATATGAAAAGTGATCACAGTTGCTGCAGAAAACAGGAAAGAAAGAGTAAGCAACAACAAAAACATGTTAATGGAGACGGGCTTATTGAAAATGCAAGTTAATTTCCTGCCAGCAGGAGGTGCTTTTCGAGCAACAGATTAGGTGGTTTCCACGTTAATGGCTGTGAACAAAGCAGCGCTGAGCTCATGAATGCTACTTCATCAGATAAAATTAACCTGCCACCACAGCTTTTCTGTAGACAGTCGGTTCCCTTTAAAGATGCATTCATATAAAACACCCACGTCGCGTTTTGATTTACAAACGTGCAATGCTTGTGTTTAATCAACAAAGTCAACCGCCACAAATAAATGTAAGGGAAACACTAGTAATGTATATCGATTTTTAAAAATCATATCACCGTTGCTGAAAAAATGGTATTGTGATATATATTGATATTGAATTATTTTCCAGCCCTACCAAAAAACATGGTACCTTGGTACTTTTTGGCACTGTTCCTTTAACAGAATTCAACCTCACCTGTACATTTGTTTCTCTGTGAAAAGTTGGCCTGCAAGTGTCCTCAAAAGCTTTCTGGGCTCTTTTGTTTGATTTTGAATGCGATGTGTACTAAAACAGTCTGATTATTAGCTGTGCGAGAGCTTTTCTGTAAACGTCTTTGTTTGTCTGCGGGGGCTGCCCGCATTACCGCTACAGCCCACCTTAGTGAGAGCGTATCTGGCAGACCGCCAAACCCCGCCCACCAGACGTTACCCACCTGTGCGAGCGACGGGGGGGTGCTGCCTGTCAGTCACGCCGTGCGTCTTTGTTCATTCATGCCTTGAGGTTTTAAAACCATCAAAACTATGCGCTCTAAATTTGGAAAATACTGGACGAGGTACTGATTTGTGTCCATTTGGAGCGAAGCCCTGGCTCTGCCGGAGGCAGAAGGGCGGTGGGGATGTAGTGTTAAGGGGTTAGGCAGAGGGGTCTCTCTGGGACCCAGCACGCTCATTACTGCGAGGAGTCCATCACTGACAGCAGGTCACCATGGTAACGGTTGGTATGTGATTCCCACAACAATGCCAAACCTTCCCCCAACCTCCCTTACCGTTTTCCCCAATCAGCACACGGAATTCTCTCTCTCTCTCGTTCGCTCTGTCCGTTTCTCTCCTCTTGCTGTCTTACTATGTTACATTATTGTTGGCCAAGGACAGAGTGAGGGTGTTTTTGACAGCTCGTAGAGTGGCGGTGTGGCATGCGTGCATGCATTTGCATGTGTGCATTGCATGGAAGTGTTCGGTGCAGACTTACAGGGCAGTAATTGTGTGCGCTAGATTGTTCCGGTATAATTGCGCAATGATGGATGGCGCTGTTTTGGATTGAAGCCACGCCTGCCCTCATAAGGGTGCGCTCTGGAGACGGTTGTATGTTTGAAGATGAAGAGAGATTGTATATGTGTGTGTGTGTGTGTGTGTGGTGGGGGCTGGAGAAAGAAGATATGGGTTTGATCTGCAACAGGGTGATCACTGGTTGGCCTGCTGCTTTTGACCAGCATCTCCATCTTGTGCAGTTTCCTGCTCATTTCAATAGCATTTATGCAAAAGCACAATGATTTTTGGATATTCTTTTAAGTAGCATGTATCAAATACCATGATATGCGAATATACAAAATATGGTATGCAAATGTTAATCAGATAGTATAATGGTATATATCAAAATACCTAGTATTACCATTTAATACCATGACAATAGCTGCTTCCGAAATAACATACTTTCTAGTAGGTCCACATTTAATGAGGATCTATTAAAAAAAGATTATGTACACTACTTAAATGTTTGGAATAGTATAATATTTAAAAAAATATTACCAAGGCTGTATTTATTTTTATTTATTTCAAAGATGCAGTGAAAACAGTATTTTCGTGAAATAACACTATTTTCACAATGTTTCACAATGATTTTAAAATGTTAGGTATTTACTACAGTCTTCAGTGTCATATGATCCCTCAAAAATCATTTTAATACGCTGATTTGGTGCTCAGTTATTTTTTAGTTATTATTGGCACTTAATTATTAATAAAGATGCTTATTACTATCAAAGTTGAAAACGGTTTTGCTGCTTAACATTTTTTAGAAGCATTTTACATTATTCAGGATTCTCTGATGAACAATATATATATATATATATATATATATATATATATATAAAATATATAAAATATATATAAATATATATATATATTAGGGCTGGCAAATGATTAATCGTGATTAATCACATACAAAATAAAAGTTTAAGTTTGCGTAATATTTGTGTGTACTGTGTGTAATTATTATGTATATATAAATGCAAACACATTCTTGTTTATATTTAAGAAATATTTACAAGTATATGTATTTATAATAATTTTTATATAATTTATATTATATCTAAATAAAATATTACATAAATAACACATTTCCCTTAAATATATACATTAATTTGTGTGTATTTATATATACCTAATAATTACACACAGTACAAGGCAAAATCAAACTTTTATTTTGTATGCGATTAATCACGATTAATCGTTTGACAGCCCTAATATATATGTA
>JAHKKF010518962.1:0-33284 GCA_019740295.1 Labeo calbasu | reverse complement strand
TAACAGCTGTTTACTTGGCTGTTTGATCAAATAGCGAGCCGTCGCTTAGCACACACATTAGCCGCTTTTCAACTATCGGGCCGAACTGTTCTCTTTGCTTAACCGTCCCGTTCCTTGCCGATGCGGGCCAGTCAGCACGGATACGGTTTCATTTTCCACTCTGGTGCTGATAACAGAACTCTTTGGAATGTAAATACAAATGCGTTAGTCGTTGCCTTGGTAACTCAATTGTAATGTAAACAGCGATATGGACGATGCTCAGATATTTCTGGTTTTGGGACTCCTTTTTTATCTGATATTTACTTTGTTAAATAACAGAAAAAGGACACAACTCTTGGCGCAAAAAATAAAATAAACAGAAGGCGACGACAGGTATAACGTACCAACAAATGCTGGGGATATGCATGCCAGCTGAGACGGACACATAAGACAAAAATCCTTTCTAAAAATACTACATTTATTGACAATATTAATGCATGAGCTATGGACGAATCGTAGGTGTTTACTTGGCTGTTTGATCAAATAGCGCGCTTCCGCTTAGCACACACATTCTATCAGCACGGTTTGGCACGGTTGTCCGGGCCGAGAACGGTTTGTAATCGTGCCGTGCCGTACCACACCGTGTTGCGTTGCGTTATCATAGGAACGTGCCTGCTGAAGATAATGAGGAAATCACGTCGCCCAGTTTGCCAAATGCATTCATCATGACACGCATGTTGCCTGTTTACTCCAAAGTCTAAACTCCAAGGGCTCTGCCCCTTGAAGGGAGCAGGGCATAAGGATGATCACTTCCATTTGGAATTTTCCCCGTGACGGTTCGGTACGATACACGTACCGTTACACACCTATATGTATATAAATGCACATGTATGGATATATTTAAGAAAAAATATGATTTATATATTAAATATATTTATGTATAATATTAATATTAATTTAATATTAATTATATCAATAAAAAGTATATATTTTCAAAATATATACTGTATGTGTTTGTATTTATTTATACATAGTAAATATACACAGTACACACAAATATATTATGTACACAAAAACTTTAATTTTGGATGCACAGCATTATTTGCATTGCACAGCACTAAATACAATGCTATGGAGATTTAAATAAATAAATAAATACACATAATTATATAATCATTTAAAAATAATAAAATAAAAATAATAATAATACAACTTTTCAATCAAAAAAAATAATTAAACAATATATGAGAAGTATTTTAATACTTAATACTTTTAGGTTGACAATAAAGAGTATGAATTTGATGTAATTAATAAATAACTTCACAGAAACCTAATGTTATATGTATATACATACAAAGTAAAAAGTAATATAAGTAAATCACATTTTAGTACTGTTTGATGATATTAAAATAATTTAACAGTGATTTGTCAGTTATTTTATATTAGGAAAGTTTACTGTGCTAGAAAGGAATACTGAACATTTTTATAAGTGTATGTTTAAAAATATGTACATAGTACATAGAAATGACTTATTTCTTTAAGGAAATCTCTTTGTAAATTTCTTGTATTTTCCTCAGTCTTTAATGATGGGACAGCTAAGATGTTGATCAATTTGACTGGAACTATTGAAGTCATATACGACGGTAAGATACACCTTAGAGACACCAGCACTGTTATTTCAGGGTAAAAAAGGTGATTATTATTACATATGTATAAGATCGCAGCAAACAAAACACTTATTCATGTTGTGCTTTAGGCAAACGCTACAATATTCCAGTGAGTTTGTGGCTGAAGGAAAGTTATCCACGCACTGCGCCCATCTGCTATCTGAAACCCACGTCGGAGATGGTGATCGTGCCCAGCAGACACGTCAACAGCAGTGGAGAGATCATGATGCCTTACTTGGATGAGTGGAGACATGTAAGACAACAGACTCAACATCCTACAATAGTTTTGACCTCCAACAATACAAATATCTTACAATTTTATATGTTTTTATGAAATTATTTGCTTGTTTTGGGGGGGTTTACAGACGCAGTGTGACCTGCACAGCTTGATTCAAGTTATTATGGCCATGTTTAGTGAAGTTCCTCCTCTGCGTATGCGTCTTTATCCAGAAGATTGTGAGTATAGTTTCCTTATTCGTTCCCATAAACTCTTCATATCTGAGTAGAGCAGCTTCACTCCTGAATTCATTCGTATGTCCTAAATACTTTAAGCAAACAGATAAACAGGCAGTTTAGATCTAGTCCAGGTGATTTAAAATATCATAAAGTGTTCAAAGGTTGATGTGAAGTTATGTTTTGATTACCTGGAAATGATTATTCTGTACAGCAACAGGATAATATATCATGGCATTTCAATGACTAAGTGATACGACTGCTGTATTGTTTTGCAGTTTCAAAGTGTATCTGCTCTTCATTTAGGTAAAATTACAATTGTTGTTTCTTTACAGCAGGTTCTGCTTTTCAGAGTTGCTTATATGAGGAAATCTCACATGTGAAGCTGGACAGAGATGATGATCTTCCTTTCTCTGAACATAATGAAACCGTCTGTTAGCTTGCTAGATATATTTGCAATGTGATTTCTCAGCAGTTTGTACACATTTTGTTGTTAAAGAAGACATTTGCATAAGACTGTAAACTTTTGTATAAAAAATAATAATGCTGAATGTTAAATTTGAGGAGCATGAATGTAAATACTGAAATTTTATGTGCATTTACTTACATTTTATGTATTTAGTAATAAATTTCACAATTTCACAGTTTTTTTTCATATTTTGACCTCTATCATATAAAAACATCTTCATAAGTACTGACAAATAACCAGTGATTTTTTTTGAAGAAATGCATATATTTATGTAGTGTGAAGTCTGATCTTTAAGTCACTAATTTCGTCAATTCTTTAATTGCTTTTTATTTATTTATTTATTTTTTTTTTTACACATTTTTACTGAACTGTACCATAAACTTGTCCTATGGTATAACACAGCAAAAATAAAAAAAAGAAGAAAATAAATGAATAATATACAAATAGCATGAGAGAAATTTATCTTCATTGTTAGAGACTTCTTTTTATATAGTGTTATTAATTTAATATGAAATTATAATTAACATTGTTTTTCCTTATAACAAGATAAAATTTATATATTTAGAGATAAAAACAAATCTGTGGTTCTTTTATGTGTGTCACACCATAGGACATTACGTCACACTAAAGGACAGAAATGGTAGTTATTAAAGTATTTCTATTTAATTTTGAACATGTCAAAAGAGAAAGTTTAATTAAATTAATATGAGCAATATCAACTTGTTTTTCAAACAAAACAAAATAATTTTCATCAACAAAATTCAATCAGTATAGTCAATCAGTATGTTACTGAAACTCCCTGTTAATTTTCTGTCTATATTTTGGGTGTCCTCTCTCTCCCACTAATTTCTCTCCCTCAGTTCTTTCTGTCTTAAAAACAAAGTATCACATTTTAGACTTATTTTCATGACACTTTATAATAGTACAAGTTTTCTGCAAAAACATTATAAAATAGATTAATTAATGTAATTATTGCATGTAAAAACAGTGAAAATGATCAAAAAAGAATACAAAGGAATTAAACAAATCTTATTTAATTATTTAAAATGCGGCTAAAAGAGCCCTTCTCCTCTCGTGTGACATTTTTGTCCTGTGGCGTGGAAGTTCAGGCGACACACTGGTGGACATTTTCTGTCACACCATAGGACATTTCAGCCTTTTGTGTCAATTAATGACCTTGCAATTCCAAGCTAACCTGTCATTAGTGGTTTGCAAGACACATTTGCATAATTTTCCAAGATTATGTAGTTTAACATACAGTTTTTAATGAAAAAAATATAATTTAGGGGTGTCACACCAAAGGACAACAAAACGTAACACTTGTAGTGGTTCTAAAAAATACATATTTGAACAATTCTAAGACAAAGATTTAACATGCACACGTCATGGCCTTGACAGGGGCCTTCAGTAACATGATCATGAATGGGGTGCTTCAGCTAAGAAAAGTTTTTCTGGAATTGGCTTTTTAACACTTATTCATGATTTAAAATCAGGATATGGTGTCACACCAGAGGACATGGTTTTCAGAAACAAATGTCTCATGTTCCAACACTTTCAGAAATATATAGATGAAAAATGATTGCCATTTACTAAAATAGACATTTGTACAATTTTTATGCTTTTGTTTTTAATTTATAAAAGTTATATAAATAAATAAAAAGTTTTATTTTTAATTCAAGTAAATTAAAACATTTTTAAAATATAAAAGTTAATTTATAAAACTTGAGACAGTCACACCATAGGACGATTTTGACATTTGGCTCAAAAATTTAAAAAATCGAGTAACACTGCAGCTTTTTTTAACAACAGTTAAGGACAAAGAAATGTAATGATTTCCTACATTTTAAATAACGCCAATATTAATTATATTAATTTTTATCTTGTGGGACAGTGAAAATGCCATGTCATGTCAACAACCCATAAACAGCTGGATGTTACAATCACAACATTTTCATTCAAATATATATATATATATATATATATATATATATATATATATATAAACTCCTAAAAATGAGGATACTTTAAAGTTGTACTTCTAAAGCTGTAAAATGCAAAGTGTTGTTTTTGTGTGTGGACCTTTATGCATTTGACCATAACTTAACTCTATATTTAAAACAATGTGAACCAACCTAAACCCGGAAGATGTCAAACTAAGTATGATCAAATAGACCAAATGTATTATATTAAAATAAATTATGAATGATAAATTATTAGTTAAATATGTTAACAGAAACCACTTGTCAGACTTTTATTTTGAAAAACCCAACACACTCCTACCGGAAGTGAAACTTCTTTACTGTAGTGACGCTCGCATCGTTCGTCTTGTTTATCTTCTTCGAAATGAATGCTAGTCGATTTGACCTATATTTATTGAATTTTCGTTAAATAACTATAATTAGAGTTATACTAATAAGCTATTAAGGTGTTTATGTCGGACAGCAGGCGCTAATACGATCGTTTTCGGGTTTGTCGTGCTGTTTTGGCCTGAGCTGAGACACACTCGTATATTCACATTTCACACATTTATTAATTTATTTCTCAAGAGTGTAGTGTATTTATTTATATTTGTGTAGTAAATCATGGCTGTTGTCAACGAAGGAGCTCTTAAAAAGATGCTGAAGGTCAGTATCCTGCTTTTTTGGTGTTTAATCTTTTCATTTGAATAGTTACTTAAATTGAACGAGGAAGAATATGATGGTTTTTTTGGGGGGTTTATGATGGGTTTTAATATTGTCAATAAATAATAAAATAATTTGATATATACTGTATTAGACATGTTATTAGTCTGTGTTTATGTCAGACGTACTAAGATTATTGTCATGTAGGATTTGGGTTGGTGTTTTGAAGTCAAAATAGTTATGTTAATACTTTAAAATAACTTTCTTTAATAATTTTTTTTTTACACACATAACGCTAAATAGATCATTATTGAATGTATATTTAAATAATTTGATATGTCATCTTGATTAAATATATTTTCAAGCAATTGTGCTAAAACTTGAAGACATAAGGAATTATTAATACGAATTTTAGAATATTAAGAATATTATTTACATAAAGAAATTTTTAAGCGTCAAGATTTGATGTATATTCTCATTGTTGATATAAAATAATTATAAATGATAAAGTATATACTTATGTATTAAAAGATACACAGTGCTTTTTTTTTTAGTTACTTAAATGCTATTATGTTATTTATTAATTTTTTGAAATATTTTTATTGTCAGTTTTCATTGTAATTTTAGTCATCTGTTGCATGTTTTTGCCATTTTTTAAGACGATTTTGTAATTTCCTTTTTCATTTTTTTATTTAGCTTTTTTGTTTTAGTTGTTTTCCCCCCTTAATTTTAGCACTTCAACTTATTTATTTTAGTTAGTTGCAAAGTCAAAAATGCAAATTTTGTTTAGGTTCAGTTTACTTACTGTATTAAGCAGGTTATTTGTCTGTATTTATACAAGATAGTTGTATTTATACTAAAATAGTTGCCATACTCGATTTGGGTGGTTTCATGTGTTGTTTTACCTTTTGAAAGTCCACATAATTATATTAATATTTTATAATACTTTTATAACATAAACAAACTTTTTATTATTTATTTATAATTTTTTCTGCATATTTAACAGATCATTATTGAATTCACATTTGAATAATTTAAAACTGTCATGTTGATTCAATACATTTCATTGTGATAAGGCTTTATAATAGAGATATAATAGTTTGTTTGGTTATTCATATGTGTATTATTTTTATGTTTCAGCAATACAAATACAGAGATCTCACTGTCCGAGAGATAACAAATGTCATCTCTCAGTACAAAGACCTCAAACCTGTTATGGATGCATATGGTAAGATTCTGTGATTTGTAGATCTCTGGAAACATAATTCTTTTTTCATTCGTTTCTTATGAATAACTGATGTTTCTTTCTCAGTGTTTAATGACGGATCATCCAGAGACTTGATGAGCCTCACAGGAACTGTTCCAGTTAGTTATAGAGGTGAGTTAGAGAATTGTTTGTAAAGACGAAGACAACATTATAGCTTATATAACCATGCATGTTTTTTCCGGTTTCAGGGAATGTGTATAATATCCCCGTGTGCTTGTGGCTGCTGGATACGTATCCCTACAATCCTCCCATATGTTTTGTGAAGCCCACCAGTGCGATGATGATCAAGACCGGCAAACACATCGACGCCAACGGCAAGATCTACCTGCCGTACCTGCACGAGTGGAAACATGTACGACTCAATCCATCGCGTGAAATTATTTCATTCTAATATCAGTATTTTTCCTCATGTCTCGTAGAATAAAAGGATAATTTTTTATGCTGTTCAAATACACTTTTAACAGTGATTAAATATGTCAGATGTCTTACTCATCTTTGATTTTATTTCACCCATTAGCCTCAGTCAGATCTGTACGGGCTCATCCAGGTCATGATTGTGGTGTTTGGTGAGGAACCGCCCGTTTTCTCCAGACCCACCACACAACCTCCTTACCAGGCTTTCCAAGCAGCCGGACCCCCGAACCGTAAGAACAGCCTTTTCTCCTCAAGCCCTGCGTTCATGAGCCAATCTCACAATACAGTTGAATTTCCCAAGAGATATGGACAGTTTAAAATAAGAATTCGAGAATATGAAATTATATAAGAAAATGAAGCTTGCATTTTAATATCAGTATTTTTATTTATTTATTTGTTGGTTTGTTTATTTTAGTATTACTTGTATAGTATTTATTAATATTTTGAATTAGCTTTTATTTTTACATTTTCAGGTTTCATTTTAATTTCACTTTAAATTTAAGTAATTTCGTATTGTGTTTTTGTAATTTTTTTTATGGCTTTTGTAATTTTTTAAATGGATAAAAAAATATTATTTTTATTTTTTTTTTATTTCAGTTTTAGTTTCTACTTCAACTTAAAATGATTTATTTATCATTTTTTTTCAGTTAGATTAATTTAAATTGAAGTTTCAGTTTTTTCTCCATTAAATATTTTTATTTTATTCAGTTACTGAAAATTATTTTTAATACATTAATTTTAGTTAATAATACTTACAAGGAAGTATACACATGTACAGTCTTATTCGTTTTTATATTTGGGGAATTATTATTAAATAATATCAGTGCAAATATCTTAATGGAGCTCAAAATAGAGTTTTTTAAAGTTTATTTGTGCGATTATGTATAATTTCTTGCTTTTTCTTTTTGTTTTGGCAATAGACATATTTACCTGGATACATATCCTTATAGGATGCATTGTTGTAAAAAATAGATACTTAAATCTGTTATGAAGATGTTATGCCAAACTACTGTGTGCGAGTGAGAAAAAATATTAAGGAGCACCAGTGCGACTGACCCGATCAGCATATTTGTGTTTGCGCTGAGGGGAGCTTCAAAGGTTTCTGTGTTTTTGCAACATTTAGTAATGTATCACATTGATATCTCTTTGAATCCTTTCATGAACAAAGTGTAGAGAGAGTGTAAATACGACATTCATTGTGCAGTGTAGAGAGCTTCGTTGATTATAATGGAACTTTGATTTGATTGATTTAATACAGTTAGATAAAGAAGAAGTTAATATTAAGTGACTTACATTGTCTGACTATAACACTGTTTGCTCTATTTTGTCGTGAAAAATAGTTTGAAACAAGTCACATCCGAGCCACTGCACATCTCCATTCAAACACAGCAATGTTTTGTTTATGAATGAACGTGCGTTTTTAAACGAATCTAGTGAGTCAATGATTCAATTTCCCGTTCATAAAGACAGTTTGGTTATTCCAGGATAAATCAGTCGTTCAAACGAATTGAATGAATGATTCAGTAATTAAGTCAGTGTCTTGCTGCCACCTGCTGGCAGTCTTGGTTTCTTCTCAGTGTATCTTTTCAGTTATTTAAGTCACTAACATGAATTCATGAATTTGATTGCACGCATGCCACCTCTGAGCCTCATTAAACATATGAAAATACACCTACAAGCCACTTTTGTGTTGTTCTGTGCCACCTCTGTAGTACAAATTAAATTTTGTTCATACAGATTTTATTTGATTGGTAACTTAAAATATAAATAGTAAAAAATTTGACATTAAAAGATGACATACTTTTAATAAAGTTGGAAAAATGCCATTACAAATGTAAAAACAAAATTCCCCTTTAATTCACTTTAAGGAGTCAAATATCATTGTGTGGTGGGAAGGCTAATTTTTGATCAGATTTTATTATTTATTAGAAGGAGCTCCTAAAGTTTTGACTGTGCTCCTATATTTTTTTCAGTTACGTAAAACAAAAGTAGGCGTAGAACCCTGTACGCCCATATATTTTGGGACTGAAAATTCTGTAACCTTAATTTTTAGCTCAGATTGCTCATTTGTAAAATAAGCTTTACATGATCACTTAACCATTCCCAGTTGTCAAAGTAATGCCTGTTTGGAACAGCAGATGTCTCCCTTCACCAGCAGTTCATTTATAAATGTTTGTTTTGTGTCCTGCCCGTCTTCCAGAGTCCTATATGCCAGGAATGCCAGCAGTATCTCCCTATGGGCCCAACCCAAACCCCTGGTAATGACTCCTTCAATCTGACCAAAGAATACATGCAACAGTCTGATTAACATTTAATAAACCTGTTTAAATCATTTGTATTTTTTGAGCGCTCATGATATGAAAACACTTTATATAAAAACCTGTGTTGTAATTGCAGAGCGTGATTAATTGGTTATGTAATGATTTGTGTCCGCTTCAGTGGTTACCCAGGTTACCCTTACCCAGGAGGCAATGCCTATCCTGCCACAGGCGGTCCAGCACATTACACTTCCCAGACTCCCGTCACGACTGTGGGTGAGTTGGCATGTTTACCTTTGATTCAGTTTTATAGTAGCACTACATCATATACAATTAAACCATAAATAGTAGTCATCCTGGAATAGTCTTTAAATCTGACTCTGGGATGATCTGAATTGGTTCCACCAAATCTGAATCAGATCTAAACTGAACTAGATTCTCAGTTCATTTGAACTGGCAACATTCAGTCAGAATCTGTTAATCTGAATTGGCAACACTGAATGTGAATCAGAGTTAAACCACATGGCTAGCATTCATTTTAAATCTGCTTTAATCTGAATTGGTAGCACTTGCGTTTTTAATTAATTGAGTTAGAATCAGATTAAATAATGCAGAGTTTATATTTCCTGTGGTTAATATAAATATTAGTTAATATGAATTAACAACACTTTAAGTTGATCTGATTTGGCAACAATGAATATGAATCGCAGTTAAACTGAACTCGAAGCATTTATTTTGAATTTGAAATCATTTGAATTAATAAGACTTAAGTTTATCTAACTCAAATTCATTCGGACTTCGGAATCAAAGCAGTTGTTAGAATTCAATCTGAATTTAATTAGCGTTTAGTTTGAATCTGAATTCATTTGAATGGCAACATTCAATCTAATCAATCAATTCAGGTTCATCTGAAGTCATAACAGCTACACTGAATTTAAATGAGCGACATTCAGAATGGATATGTGTTGATCTGAACTGGCAACACTGAATCAGAATCAGAGCTGAACTGAAATGGTCAGTTTGAATCTAAAATCATTTGAATGGCAACATTCAGATTGAACCTGAGTTGATCTAAAATAGATGCATTTAATCTGAATTTATATTAGCAACATTCTGTCTGAATCTGAGTTCATTTATATTTGCTGCATTCAATATGAATCAGAGATGAACTGAAATGGTAGCAATCAGATTGAATCTGAATTCATTTGAATTGGCAACATTCAGTTTGAACCTGAGTTGATCTATATTAGTAGCATTTATTCTGAATTTATATTAGTAACATTCTTTCTGAATCTCAGTTCATTTAAATTTGCTCCATTTAAAATGAATTGGTAATCTGAATTCATTTGAATTGGCAATGTTCAGTTTGAATCTGTGTCAATATGAATTTTTCGCAAATACTCTGAATTTAAATGAGCAACTTACAGTATGAATATGACTTGATCTGAACTGCAACAGTGAATCAGAATCAGAGCTGGACTGAAACGGTACCAATCAGATTGAATCTGAATTAACTGAATTGGCAATATTAAGTTTGAACCTGAGATGATCTAAATTAGTACCTTTAATCTGAATTTATATTAGCAACATTCTGTCTGAATCTGAGTTCATTTAAATTTGCTGCATTCAATATGAATCAGAGCTGAATTGAATTTCGTAGCATTCAGTTTAAATCTGAATTCATTTGAATTGGTAACATTTAGCCTGAATCGGTGTTTATATGAATTTATAATAGCTACTCTGTATTTAAATGATCATCATTCTGTATAAATATGTGTTGATTTGAACTGGCAGCACTGAATTAGAGCTGACCTGAAATGGTAGCAATCAGATTGAATCTGAATTTATTGGAATTGGCAACATTCAGCCTGAATCTGTGTTGATCTACAGTAGTCAACATTTGAAGTGGATCAAAACCTTTCATCAAAAGTTGTCCTAACACCAAAACAATACCTGCTCTTGTCTTAGGAGAACTTTGATTTTGATCTGAACTTTTTTGGTCCACTTCAAATGTGGGCTACTGTATATTAGTAGCATTTAATCTGAATTTATATTAGTAACATTCTGTCTGAATCTGAGTTCATTTAAATTTGCTCCATTCAGTATGAATCAGAGCTGAATTGAACTGGTGGCACTGAATATAAATCTGAATTAATTTGAATTGACAACATTCAGTCTGAATCTGTGTTAATATGAATTTATAACAACTATTCTGAATTTAAATGAACAACTTTCAGCATGAATTTCACTTGATCTGAACTGCAACAATTAATCAGAATCAGAGCTGGACTGAAATTGTACTAGTCAGTTTCAATCTGAATTAATTTGAATTGTCAACATTCAGTTTGAACTTGAGTTTATCTAAATTAGTAGCATTTAATCTGAATTTATATAAGCAACATCTGGCTTTGAATTTAAATGAGCAGTGTGTTAATCTAAATTAGCAAACATCTCATAATACACAACATTGAATTTGAATCAGATCTAAACTCATTTGGCAGCATTCAGTTTGAAACTGAATTAATTAGAATTTACAGCATTTATTCTGAGTCTGGGATAATATGAATCAGTGAACTTTACTCTGAATTTGAATAAGTAGCATTCAGTCTTCATGCGAGTTCATCTGAATTGGTGTCTTTTGAAATGAATAGAAGTTAATATGGATTAACAACATTCTGTTTGAGTTAATCTGAATTGGTAACACATACAGAATGCTCATACTATAAGCAGTCATTCTTTAACTAGACTTTTACTCAGGTGTCAAGAGTGTATTGCAGTCTTCAGACTCTAGATCTAAAATTAGAAATCATATTGGACAAGACACGGATTGCCCTAAATGACACGACACGATGTGTGAATGTCAGCTTCATAAAAGTGCACTCTAAAACGCACTTCACCCTTCATATCCACCCGTCTGTCTCTGCTCTGTCATGACCCTGACCTCTGGTCTTCAGTCTGGCCTTGTGCCTGCCGTACAGTGACCTCGTTGGACTGCTCTGAAAGGTTGGGTCTGTAACTAGATTCTGAGCTGCTAAAGGTTAAAGGACTTCGTCTAGTTCACCCCATTTGATAGAGAGGGTGCTGGGTATATTTAGAGTGGCAGGAGAGGGAAGAGGATCTCAGTCCTGGGGAACATTCATCCTTAGGTTTGAACCATGACATTAACTACAGTGCTATGCAGAACGTGTGAGTCTGCAATCATGTCTCTGTACAGCCGAGATGATATGAACACGTTTCGGCCAAGCGGCTCGCAGACAGCAGACATTCTCTAGGGGACAAATTACATAACATGGGGAAAAAATTTTCACTGGGAAATATTGTTAAAACACAGTTAAAACATAAAACATTTTTATTTTTATGTTTTATTAGTGGCCAGTCTTTTTTTTAAAAAAAAAAATAGGAGTTTCTCAATAGTGAAGGCCAGTATAATGTAAAATAAATATATTTTTGCTATCACAGTTATTTGCAACCAAAAAGTTATGTGTTTACATAATATGTGTGTATACTGTGTATATTTATATGTATATATAAATATACACACTTACATGTATATGTAAGAAATATTTAGATTTATATTCAGAACTATTACTGTAGCCATGATCAACATTTATATAATTAATTGCTTTAGAAATAACTGTATGTATACATGCGTGTGTGTGTGTGTGTGTGTGTGTGTAAATATTACGTGTATTTCTTAAATATGTACATGTAAATGTACATGTACACACATGTATTATGTAAACACAAACATTTGTTGCGGATGCGATTAATCGGTTTGACAGCGAAATGTTCACAGAATTGTTGCAAAATGGCTGGGTGATAATAAAGATGCATATTATAATTTCGTAGACTTATTGAGTGTAAATGTTGATATTTGTGTATTTGTGCTAAAATGTTGATTTTTTTTCAACCAGAGCCATAATTTTTACTGAAAAAAAAAAAAAAAAAAGATTTGTAAAAGAGAGAAGAAAAAATTACTTATTTTATATATATATTTATATATACATACTTATACATTTAAATATATATTAAATATTTCATTACATTAAAACATTTTAGAATATATATATATATATAGAGAGAGAGAGAGAGTATTTTAATATTATGTGTTTTTTTTTAAATTGCATCATTTATAAAATGATGAAAATGATCAAGGTTGAATGAAGAATGTTATCTACTAATTTTATGTGCAATAATTTTATAATAATGCATAGTAAACAAAAACAGCTATATTTCTCACAGATTGAAAATCAAAATATTTATTTTAAATATAATATTTAAATATATGTGTATTCATATATATTTTATATACTTCAATGCATAAAAACATTTTAAAATGTATATTTTTTAATATTATGCTTTCTTTTTAAATTGCATAATTTATAAAGTGATTAAAATCATCACGGTTGAGTGAAGAATGATATTTAATAATTTAATATGCACTATTATAACAATGCATAGTCAACAAAAACATTTCTCAAAATAAACATATTTTTTATATATTAATATATAAATATATGTATATTTATATATTTGAAAATACTTTATATGCTTTTAAAATATTTAAAAAATATTTTTTATATATATTTTTTAATATTACATATTTTTTTTAATTACCTAATTTATAAAATTATTGAAATCAAGCTTGAATGAAGAGCAATATCTAATTATTTATATGCACTATTATAACAATGCATAGTAAACAAAAACAGCATATTTTTACATGCATATATTTAATAAAACATTTAAAGGAACACTCCACTTTTTTTGAAAATAGGCTCATTTTCTTAATATCATTGTGCCTGCTGCGCCCATGGTACGTCACCAAAGTTCCTTGATTACTGCGCCGGAATGAGAATATAGTTCCTAGCCATATCGGTCTAGAAAATCATAACTTTTCCTTTTCCGTCACTCTTAGTACACGACGTAACTACAGAAGAGTCAAGTTTTAAATAGAAAAAATATCAAAACTCTTTGGTCATTTTTGAGCGAGATGCTAACGGTCTAATCTATGCTAAGCTATGCTTAAAGTGCTAGGGGAGTTGGAAAATGAGCCTAAGTGGAGTGTTCCTTTAAATACATAAAACATTTAATGCATAGAAATACCAATTAGGGACATCCAGGAACATTTCGTAGTGCTGATATAATGAATCAAAGTTTGAATTGTTTAATTTCAACCAAATTGACAGTGATTCAAAATATGATTCAAACTTGACAAACAAATTTTGCCATTTTTGGCACCAAATTTGGCTAAAAAGTTTTGGGTTAATGGCGTGTAATTATGCCTAATTATTTTGTTATTACTATTGTAAGTACATGTAGAATTCATATCAAGGACCCTGCAAAATAAAGTGTTACAAATTTATTTGTGGGACAAGAGTCACAAAACACAGAGGGATCGTGAAACTAGTCTAATGACACATTCCTTAGGAAACAAAGCCCAAATAAAAAAAAAAATGCATTATTAACAATGTTTCTTAGAACTGATATCATAAAATAAACATTTAGCAGATGCCTTCATCCAAACCGACTTAACTGTGGTTTCAGTGTATTCATTTTATTAGTTCATGCATTCCTTGGGAATTAAACTCATGACCTTGGTGTTGCTGGCGTCATGCTCTATTTGAGCTACAGGAGTGCCAAAATTTACTCAAAAATGTGAAAATGTGCATTGTTAGTGCACTGTGGAACTTTTTGCTTCTAATTCCCCAAATGAAATCACTGGCAATAAATTTGTTTCTGTCTTCTCTGTCCAGGTCCAAGTCGTGATGGTACCATCGGCGAAGACACCATCCGAGCGTCGCTGATCTCAGCCGTGAGCGATAAACTGCGCTGGAGGATGAAGGAGGAGATGGACAGAGCGCAAGCCGAGCTGGACGCCCTGAAGAGGACAGAGGAAGACCTGAAGAAAGGACACCAGAAGCTGGAAGACATGGTGTCCCGCCTGGACCAAGAAGTGGTAAGAACTTTTACAATTACTCTTCAAGTTGTTCTTCCCAAATTCTGCATTGAGACATTTTGTGGCACCTTCAGGCTGAGGTGGACAGAAACATCGAGCTCCTCAAGAAGAAGGATGAGGAACTGAGCGAAGCTCTGGAGAAGATGGAGAACCAGTCGGAAAACAACGACATTGACGACGTGATCATCCCAACAGCACCGCTCTACAAACAGATCCTGAACCTGTACGCGGAGGAGAACGCCATTGAGGACACCATCTTTTACCTGGGAGAAGCCCTGCGTAGAGGAGTCATCGACTTAGAGGTCTTCCTCAAGGTTCGTTCGTCCATCTAAATCTCTTTTTTCAGAAAACAATGGCATTTATTGTCTTACGTTTGACTGTTTTTGTTTGACATCCCCGTTCGTCTCGTTTTTTTGTCCTCAGCATGTGCGTCTGCTGTCCCGAAAACAGTTCCAGCTGCGAGCGCTCATGCAGAAAGCGCGAAAGACGGCCGGACTCAGTGACCTTTACTGACCTCGTGCTCCTGATCACATGACCCAGACTCTGTGGTATGTCAGTGGGAGTTCAGCTGTTTATGATATTTACTTCTGTGAGAATTGTAGCTACTGTACCTGACTTTATTTTCTGGATTTGGAAAGGCAACGTGCGAATCAGGTACGATATTTGAACGCTAAAACTAGAGCTGAGCGTTAGAAGTAAATGAGACGTCATAGACTTTACGTTCCTTCTTTCATTTGAGCTTTTGGGTCTTTGGCTTTAGATACTACTGTTATTAACCGTACAGAGTGATAACTTTTAAAATGTGACGTCTGCAGGAAGTATGTGAGGAAATTGCAAATCCTGTTTTCATTCAGGCACTGTTACAAAGTGTTGTCATACTCCAGAACTGTGTGAATCTCACAGGCAAATTCACCTCGAAACAAATAAAATATATATTTTATGCATAAAAAATAGGATTGTTAAGATTTTTTTTTTACATTGTGTAAAATATTTAGTATATTTAAGTAAAAATGTGGAAAAAAATAATTAAATTTACTCCTAAAATTTCAATTGTCAATACTGTAATACAGTACTAAAAATATTTTTTATAACTTAATTATTTTTCTTTACAATGAGAATTTAAAGGGAATGTACTTAATATCACAATGCGAAAAATCTTCATGCAAGTTGGGACTATTAAGATTTTTTACATTATGTAAAATATTAAGTGTATTTAAGAAAAAAAAAAGTAAATTTACTCCTAGAGTTTCAATAAAAGTCAATACTGTAATACAGTACAGTACAGTTTTAAGAATTTAATTATTTTTCTTTACATTGAGAATTTGAGGGAAAATGTACTCAATATATCACAATGCAAAAATCTTCATGCAAGTTTTCTTTGTGCAAAATATTACTACTTAACCCTTTCTCTTATTTTGGTGTGAAATATGACATTTCTTGACCGTTTCTGTGAGATTCATAACAAAAATGTAAAATGTAAGATGCTTAAAAAAATCACTAGTATTAAGAATTTTTTTTACGTTGTGTAAAATAATAAGTACTTTTAAGTTAAAATTTGGTAAAAAAAAAAATAAAATAAAATAAAAAATGTACATTTAAGTATTTTTATCTCCTCAAAATTCTCATTAACAATAATAATAATAATAATAATAATAATAATAATAATAATAATAATAATAATAATAATAATCCTATCCAAACTTTTTGGATTTTTTTTTTTTTCAGTTGAAACCAGCATGAATTAAATTTAGTAAACAAATCATAAATTTTGTGCATTTCTTTTATTTTTAAATATTTTTTTTCTTTACAATGAGAATTTGAAAGAAAATGTACTTAATATCACAATGCAAAAAAATCTTTAAGCAAGTTTTCTTTATGCAAAATATTACTGATTATTCATTTCTCTTGATTTTGGGGTGAAATATGACATTTGTTAACTGTTTTTAGGTTAAGTACTTTTAAGTAAAAATTTGGTAAAACATTTAATACATTTAAGTACCTTTATCCCTTCAAATTTCCCATTAACATAATCAAAAAAGTACTGTAATATAATAATAAAAATAATCCTGTCCAAACATCTTGATTTTTTTTTTTTTTTTTAATATAAATAAAACCAACATAAATTAAATTCAGGAAACCACAAACAGATATTTAAAATGTATTTTGTAATTTAAATAGTTTTTTTTTTTCTTTACAATGAGAATTTGAGGGAAAATATGCTTTAATGTCACAATGCAAAAAATCTGTATGCACGTTTTCTTTATGCAAAATATTACTGCTTATTCCTTTCTCTTGATTTTGAGGTGAAATATGACATTTCTTTACTGTTTCTGTGAGATTCATANATATTTAAAATGTATTTTGTAATTTAAATAGTTTTTTTTTTTCTTTACAATGAGAATTTGAGGGAAAATATGCTTTAATGTCACAATGCAAAAAATCTTTATGCACGTTTTCTTTATGCAAAATATTACTGCTTATTCCTTTCTCTTGATTTTGAGGTGAAATATGACATTTCTTTACTGTTTCTGTGAGATTCATAAAAAAGATGTAAGATGCATAAAATTAGTACTATTAAAATCTTTTACAAATAAAATATTAAGTACTTTTAAGTAAAAATGTAATACATTTAAGTACTTTTATCCTTTCACATTTCTTATTAACATAATCAAAGTAGTACTGTAATACAGTAATAACAAAAATCCCATCCAAACATCTTGGATTTTTTTCCCAATTAAAACCAGCATGAATTAAATTCAGTAAAACAAAACAGATATTTAAAATGTATTTTGTAATTTAAATAGTTTTTTTTTCTTTACAATGAGATTTTGAGGGAAAATATGCTTTAATGTGACAATGCAAAAAATGTTTATGCAAGTTTTCTTTATGCAAAATATTACTGCTTATTCCTTTCTCTTGATTTTGGGGTGAAATATGACATTTCTTTACTGTTTCTGTGAGATTCATAAAAATGTAAGGTGCATAAAAAAAATTAGTACTATTAAGATCTTTTACATTGTGTAAAATATTAAGTACTTTTAAGTAAAAAATTTGGTAAAAATGTAAATACATTTAAGTACTTTTATCCTTTCACATTTTTCATTAATCAAAATAGTACTGTAATACAGTAATAAAAATCCCATCCAAACATTTTGGAAAACCAGCATGAATTAAATTCAGTAAAACAAATCAGATATTTGAAATGTATTTTATAATGAGATTATTTGAGGGAAAATATGCTTAATATCACAGTGCAAAAAAAAAAATCTTAATGCAAGTTTTCTTTATGCAAAATATTGTTTATCATTCCTTCAATTTTGGTGTGAAATATAACATTTCTTGACATTTTCTGTGAGATTCACCCAAGTAATGGAGAACTGTGACCACTTATGCTTCCTTATTTCAATTTTATTACATTTATTTTGCTGAATTTATTATTTATCTCATTGCAATTGGGAACTATTAGCTGTTCCAGAGTTATTGTAATGTTGTTACATCTGTATATCATTTCGCTGTACACAAAGTTTGGTTTGTGACTAATAATGTTGAAAATTATAAACCGTTATACTGTACTTTACTTTTTTTTTTTTTTACTTTTTATTCTTTAAAATATTTGAGAAAATTAATAATTCTTACCTGTTGCATTTCAGTTGTTTTAATGCACTTTTGGGATGTGAATTAGATTTTCTTAGTGAAGCTTTACTCCCTTATCTGCTTATATTTGTTCTTATTTGTACTGTAGATTATATCAGGCAGATCAATAAAAGAACATGTTCTTGAATCGTGATCGATTTGTGAATGATCAGCGCTTACATAATTTTTTTTATATCAGTGCGCGTGATACATAAATGGCAGGTGCCAATGTGCTAACCTGTTTGACCTTGAGGTTTTGAACTCTAGATGGGCCTGATATGGATGCTGTATAACTTCATGCACCTGAAATGCTGTAGTGAACTCTTAACCCTCTGAGCAGTACGGTCCCACATATGGGATTTAGAACGTTCGGTGACGTTACGCAACTGCCAAATTCAAACTGCGTTTTCGCGCGTTGGCTGGCGCTGCGCTTGTTATATAATCACAATTATGCCGTGTTTTCAACCACATAACTTTTATATTAGGTTTCAGACATTTTAATACACATAACTAATAAAACAATACATTTAGAGTTTGTAAAATACACACGGATGTCTATGGAAGCAGCTATAACAATCCATTCAAGTATAATTAGCCGACGTGTTTGATTCATATCAGACACACATGGTGTAAGTAACGATATAATTCACTCCATTCCTTTCCCAGTTTACCAGCCACTTACCTGCATGTATTTCGGGAGAAACTGGTGAATTTACGTGTTGGAAATCCGGCGGACAGGACTCTGAACGGCAGTGCGAACAAACATGGTGGCGCCATGTTTCATGTATCATTTATAAAGGTTTTAAAACGGCAAAATACAGTCACTGACACGTATTCTTGAATCGGAATATCAGATAGTTGAAGACATGGTAAGCAAGTGTGTGAATATTTTGAATAAAAAAAGGAAAAACGAAATAAAAGCGATACGTCTGTCATACAGCGCTATAGTGGCTGCGTTGTGTCACGTGACAATCATGACGCGTCGCCATGGAAACAATAAAGGGAATGTTTTAAAATAACGGTCGCCTCTCACTCAGGATATTTTAAACTCACCAGTGAAAGGGTTAACGGTCAATTTAGACAACATGGTCCATTAACGCAGTTTGTTTCTGTACAGCTGTTATTTCTATTCAGCTTGCGGAACAAAGAGACAGACAGCTTTTGTAGTTAGTCACAATGTTTATTCAGTCACGGGCTGTATCTCAATTCTACAATCACACGCTTCAAGTAACAGCTATAACCGTTGCGGTGTACCACCACTCAGCTGGGAGTGCGTCGAAGCTCTAACCCAACACAGACAGAAATAAAAATGCATTGACAAACAGCATTTTGTTTCCAGCAGATAGGTAAGGTGTACACTTACACAAATTACAAGTAGATGGATTATCTAAACAATAAACTTTAAACACCTCAATATGATTTTATGTCATACCATAATTTACAATGAATTTGAGAACATATTAAGCCATTGTAAAAGATTTCATCCAGAGATATATATGTAAAAGTGCTTTTTCCGGTAGACAATCAGTGCACTTGTGATTGAAAAAGTCACGCAAAGTCATTAACTTGAATTACGGAGTGTGTTTACTTTCGCAATCTTGTAACAATGCTAAAATGCCTTAAACACTGTATTTGGATTCTGTCATGTTATTAAATGGAACATAATTATTAAACATACAGGAGACGAATTCATTTAAATCATTCGTAAAGCCATTCTTATGCAAATTGTTACATTCAATTCAGTCAACAATTAAAAACCGCTAACACACAAATTGATTGTAAAACTTTTGCATTCCATTCAAGACAATTCAAATTCATTGATTAAACCATTCTTAAGTCAACTGTTGCATTTCATGTAGAAACGGAAAACCACTGCGTTAAATTCAACGTGACAATTCAAAATTGTTTATGAATCCGTTCTTGCGTTAGTGGTCACATTTAATGTAACAAAAATGTAAAGCAGTTCCAATTTCAAGTGTTGCAATGTGACAATTCAACAGTTGTTAACAGTCGCATTTAATGTTAAAAATCGAAATTGTTCATAAAACCATTCTAAGGTAAAACCTTTGCATTAAATTCAATGCGGACATTTAAAATCATTCAATAAATCATTCTTGAGTCAACTGTCACATTTAATGTAAAAATTCAAAATGGTTTTATGAACAATTGTTTTAAAATGCGAAAATTTAATTGGTCGCATTTCATTTAGAAATTCAAAATTGTACGTAAAACAGCTCTAAGGTAGTTTACTGAATTCAAACCTATGCAAAATGTTGCACAGGAAGTTTCGTGACCAATTTACAGAGAACTACTGTGGGCATGTCTTTTTACAATCTGATGTCAAATCCTGCAAAAAAAAAAAATGTAAACTCCCAAAAGGACAACTTTCCAGGTTTCTGATTTTTAAACGTTTATAGTTTTGTAAACACACCATGATATTTCATGAAACTGATATTTTGTAAAACTTTGGTTTAACGTGTTGGTCTTGTTGAAATGATCAGTTGCGTGACAGGACGTAAGTACGGAATGCTAGCTGACCTCAGAACGGAATAAAATAAGAGACTCAAATTGCACATCATCTTGTTCGCAAGTGCTTCTTTCTTGAATATACAATAGTACGCACATTGACACAAACTTTTACAAAGGCTGATGATCTTTGTCAAGACAACAGGAATAAACGATTTCTCCTCTGTAGCTAAAATAAGGAGCGTTACAATCTGAAGGTCTGAGACTGGCATGGAGATATCTGATGGTTACAGGCAGTGAGGTTTACGAGGTCAGGAGAGATAGGCAGGACTCAGAGGTTTGCAATTTGTGACACTGGCTACATTTTGGAGGAGACCGTGGTTCACAGGGTCAGCTCCCTCTGAACGCCCCACAGGGTCTCGGCGCTCTTCACCAGCTGTTTCTCCTCGTCTGGCTTGAGGGTCATGTGGACAACATCCGTCAGACCGCTGTTACCCAGGATGCAAGGCACGCTGAGGAAGACTTCATCATTCACACCATGCATTCCCTGTGAATATGCAACAAGTGTCAGATAATGGTGCTCTGTAGACTTTTAATAGCCATTTTAAAAACTTGGCAAGCTAAACACCTAGCCAACAACTTTAGACACCATAGGCTTTTCCAAATTACATTATTCCTCATTATTAGATACCTCGTCGCATTGCATATTAACTTGAGAGGATAATTCAATCCCAGAATGCACTGCGACAAAGCACTTCATCCAAAATGGCGGACAGATGAATTCAGAAATTCAGAAAGTGTGATGAAATCTTACTAGGTTTGAAAACTCAACCTGCAATGGCTCCAGATAGTTTGCTAATAGCATGTTGCTACGCTAATGACGTAGACGCACGCTGCCTAAATAAATGTATTCGGTACTGAACCATCAGAAGATAAATGAGTTACGTGTACTTACATGTGCACCTGATATGTTTGTGCGTGCTTTGTTAGCTTAGCAACATGCTAACTTAAGATACAACTGTTAAGATACTGGAACCAACTATAAACGTTAAGTCAGTTCTTCTTTGTGCTTTAAGTATGAGTTTGTGTTGCATATGGAGCTGCTGTCCATGAAGAGCTTCCCAAATCCCTTACTTGGACTTGCACCAGGATGTTGCCATAAAAGGTAGTTGCCTACGTAATCGTTAGATGGCGGTTTTGGAATGGAGTTTATCATTATACATAGGCCTATTTATGTTTTGACTCTCCGTGCTAGAAAAATAGTTCACAGTATCTGGTTAATGAAGATGGCTGGACGTTGAGAAATAAACAAGAGAATCTCACCTTGACCAAAGTTGAAACTGGATGACACTTGCGTAGGTTCTTCAAAATGCTCTCACACAGGTCAGCACAAGACATACCAATAGCCCAGGAAGTGTAGCCCTTCAGCTTAATAACCTCATACGCACTGCCAATACAAATAAGATTTATGTTAAACACATATAAACAACCACGAGTCCAGACTAAACACATATGCACAAGGACTTGATTTATAGGTTTTCTAATGGCAACACGGAGTACTCATTTATTGCAGATCATATACAAACGAAGAGAAATTACTCTTAACACTTGGCCTCTCTCTCTAAAACCTTTCTATATGTCATTCTGAGTCAATTATGAGTATGCTAAACCACTGCATGTATAATTTATTCACCTGTCAACCACCATCTTGTGGACGCTCTTCCAGTCTTCCTTGTCTTTTTCTGTTCCCATGTCAGGGTTCAGACCCTGGAGAGACACTCCAGCCACGTTGACTCCGCTCCACACAGGTACTACAAAAGAATGGCGTTTACTTTTTATGAAGAAAATGATTGGTGTTCATTGTGAGCACATCTGTGCTCCCAATCATCTTTGCAGTCCTTACCGCTAGAGTCTCCATGTTCTCCAATGACCCAACCGTGGCAGCTAGATGGGTGAATGCCCAGCTTCTCTCCCATCAGGTAACGGAAACGAGCAGAGTCCAGGTTTGTGCCGCTGCCGATGACACGGTTCCTGGGCAAACCGCTCAGCTTCCAGGCCACGTAGGTCAAGATGTCAACTGAAGAGAAGACGACATTGGTTTATGGTCTCAGAGAGTACATGACATCAACTCAAACCTTCAAATGTATAAAGATGTTAAGCAGTAGTGTTGGTCAGGCAATGACATACCTGGGTTTGAGACCACCAGAAGGATGCAGTTGGGGCTGTACTTGATGATGTTGGGGATGATGAACTTGAAGATATTCACGTTCCTCTGGACGAGGTTCAGGCGGCTCTCGCCCTCCTGCTGACGGGCTCCAGCGGTCACAACGACCACTTTGGAGTTTGCGGTCACACTGTAGTCTGGAAATGACATGGAATAATCAATTTTGGAAAGATCTTAAGCTCCCCTGGTTTCTAAATTACTGTCAAACACTCTCTCAAGGTCTGATAAGTCCAAACTTATGTAGATCGTAGAAACGATCAATAGCACCAATGGTCTCTACAATCTAATTATGCTTACGATGCAATTGGAAAATGCACCCCAAGACTGAGTAATTGCAAATATTTGTTCAGATTGGGGTGCCCAATACTGTACCAGAAGAGATACCTCCCTGCAAAGTTGAACTTCAACCCTAATCAAACACAACTGAACGAGCTAATAAGATCTTCAGGAGCACTTGATAATTACAGAAAGGTGTGTTGGATGAGGGTTGGAATTGAACTTTGCAGGTAGGTAGATCTCCAGGAATAGGATTAGTCACCCCGGGTTCAGACACTAGGTCTTCAACCCTGCTCCTGGGGACCTACTGTCCTGCAAAGTTTATTTTAAACCAGCTTCAGCTCACGTAGCCTCTGATTTTTCAAGTAATCCTAAAGGCTGTGATTAGCTGGTTTAGGTGTTTGGTTAGAGTTGTAGCTGAACTCTGTTGTACAGTTGGTCCCAGGAGCAGAGTTGAAGACCTAGGGCAGCGTTCCTCAACTCAGAACCTCAACAGCCACTTTCCTGCAGAGATTAGCTCCAACCTGGATTAAACACACCTAGCTGCAAAATTGTAGTAGTCCTGATGAAGACCTTGATTAGCCTGGTTAGATGTGTTTGATTAGGGTTGTAGCTGAACTCTGCTGAACAGTTGGTCTCAGGAGCAAAGTTGAAGACCTAGGACAGGGGTCCTCAACTCTGAACCTCAAGATCCACTTTCTTGCAGAGATTAGCTCCAACCTTGATTAAACACACCAACCTGCAACTTTGTAATAATCCTGAAGACCTTGATTAGCCCGTTTAGGTATGTTCGATTAGGGTTGGAGCTGGACTCTGCTGGACAGTTGGTCCCAGGAGCAGATCTGAAGACTCAGCACAGGGGTCCTTAGCTCTGAACCTCAAGATCCACTTTCCTACCGAGATTAGCTCCAACCTGGATTAAACACACCTACCTGCAACTTTGTAATAATCCTGAAGACCCTAATTATCCTGTTTATGTGTGTTTGATTAGGGCTAGAGCTAAACTCTGCAGGAAAGTAGATCTTGAGGTCCAGAGATACAAGAACTCCTTCGCCCATTTACACTGGTAAAAAAATGAATTGATGTCTCTAATTAAAGTTTTTTTTTTTTTTTTAAACAAATTGTTGGTGGATCTTTTCTTTCTTCAGGTAGAAAGGAAAAAAAAAAAAAGAAGATTTAAGCCCCATTATACAACAGGACCAGAGCGTTTTTTGTTTTTTTTCTTGATCTTCACTTGCAATTTGTTTCATTTTTTTCTAGGTATGAATAGACATTTCATTTGTAGATTTGCTTCAACATTTCTCAAGAGTCAAAGTTTATGAAATCATTCTGTTAAGGCGTGACAACAACAGGGTAGGTCAGCCAGTGTCAAGCCATCTTTGAATCTTTGAACCAACTGTGAATGTTTATCAAGTATTTTATGTGTTTCACATCATGAGCGCTTATGGGAGTTTTTGTGCATGAAGAGTTGTTCAGATTAGTTACTCTGTACATAAGAGGTCGAAACAGTTAAAATGGCACCCAATATTTGTACATGTCCACTCTGTTAGCTCAGCAACATGCAAATGTAAGATCTACTGAAACCTACTGGGAATGTTAATCAAGTCTTATGTTTTACATGATGAGCGTTAGTCGGACCATCAAGTGTTCAAGCGCAACGTTTTGACCCAAACATCACCGATATGTTATCACCAAATTAGCACCAACCAAACTGTCTGCTCCTTATCACCCATAAACTGTCACCTTTTTTCACTCACATCTTGATTTAATGCTAGATTATGAAATCTGACCTTTATCCGCCACTATCTTGTGTGTCTTGAGAAAGAGGCTTCCATGCTGCAAGTCCATAGCCTCTCCTTTCAGCTTATCTTCCATCACGTCTACTAGGGCGAGTTCATCAGTCATATCCTGGACAAACACATGCACAGACATCAACACTCCTCTACTGATAATACACACCTCTTCACCTCTTAATGGCCAGACACTCATAAATGTTGATTTTGGGGCCAGTTGTATTACCTAATCACCTCAACCTGTTTAATTCATAGTAAAATTGAAGTTACACTATACCCTGGACCACAAAACCAGTCTTAAGTAGCACAGGTATATTTGTAGCAATAGACAAAAGTACATTGTATGGGTCAAAATGATCCATTTTGCCAAAAATAATTAGGATATTCAGTAAAGATGATGTTCCATGAAGATATTTTGTACATTTCCTACCGTAAATACATCAAAACCTAATTTTTGATTAGTAATATGCATTGCGATGAACTTTATTTGGACAACTTTAAAGGCGATTTTCTCAGTATTTTGATTTTTTTTTGCACACTCAGATTCAAGATTTTCAAATAGTTCAGTGAAATCTCAAATCTCAGTGAAATATTGTCCTAACAAACCATACGTCAGTGGAGAGCTTATTTATTCAATTTTCAGATGATGTGAATTTTCAAAAACAAAAATTGATCCTTATGACTGGTTTTGTGGTCCAGGGTCACAAGTGTGATGCAAACTCTTGCTTGGTATTTGCTTGGTCTCCAGATAAGGGGATCATATTTAATCTTGGCGGGGGTTCAAGGCCTTCCTGCTCATTCAGAAATCGCTCAACGTTCAAAGGTCAGGAAAGGTGTTATTTCCTTGAGCCACAACAGTTTCACCCACAGTGAGAATTCAGGAGAAAAACAAACACATCCCTGAAACTTCAAGCAAGAATCAACATGACATTTCCATTCCATAGTTTTTGTTTAGAGGTAACAGGAAAAAACAAAAAACAAAAAACAAAAAACAAAAAAAAAAAAAACAAAAAAAAAGTGGACACAACATGGCATTTAATTTCCTTTGGACCTACACAAACTGTCCAAATTCTTACCAGTTGTTAATTTGATTAAAATCCCCAAGTTTTTTTTTTTTTTAAACCTCATTTAATTTTTATTAAAACTAAAATTTCAATACAAGTGATATGAGACAGGAAATAATGGGGGAACTGGGTTGGGAAATGTTGCAAGCCAGATTCAAACCCACACTGACTGCTCACAACAGAATTGTGGTTCATTCAGCATTTGTAGCAACAATAAGACACATTTCTGTCCTTTATCATTACAACAATAAACATTTTGTCATTTAGATCATTTAAAAAGATTTTAAAATAATTTTACAATTTATTTTAAAATTAATTATTAATTTCTCAATTTTAAATTTCTTAATTTAAATATATTTTAAAAAAGGCCCAATTTAACTTATTTTAAAATAAATGATTAATCTTTAAAAAGATCTTAAAAAATCTTTAAAAAAAGATTAATACCTCTATTTATTTTATAATTCCACAATTTTTAATAATTAAAGAAAAACAAAAATTATAATTAAATTATTAATTATCAACTAGTCATGTGCATAAATTAAAACTTCCAATTACTCAGATATATTATATATTTTATATATTATATATATATATATATATATAAAATCAATTTTTTTGAATATTTATGAGTAATATTCAATGAGCATTTGTAGTAAACAAGGCACATTTTGGTCCTTTTGCAATACAATTTTAACAATTCATTTTAATATAAATTATTAATTTCTCAACTAATTTTAAAATAAATCTATCACTTAAATATTCTAAAAAGGCCTAATTTAACNATATATATATATATATATAAAATCAATTTTTTTGTATATTTATGAGTAATATTCAATGAGCATTTGTAGTAAACAAGGCACATTTTGGTCCTTTTGCATTACAATTTTAACAATTCATTTTAATATAAATTATTAATTTCTCAACTAATTTTAAAATAAATCTATCACTTAAATATTCTAAAAAGGCCTAATTTAACTTTTTTTTTTTTTAACCAATTTTAGTTTATTTTTTAAATCCGTAATTTAACAGGTCTAATTTCACTCTGTAATCTAGATAATTTAAAAAGATTACTTTATTAAAACACACACACACACACACACACACTCACACACAAAAACACCTTATTAATTCCCCAGTTTATTTTATAATATTTCCTTAAAAACTGTATAATTAAAGAATAATTAACATTCATTTTACTCAGGTTCTTTTAATTAGTCATTTGCATACTTTAAAACTTCTAATTTTACTCAGTTTATTTAAAGAAGTATTTTAAATGTATATATAACTGTTATATATATATATATATATATATATATATATATAAAACATTTAAAATACTTCTAATTATTGGTTTTATATATATATATATATATATATAAATAAATAAATAAATAATTAATTAATTAATTAATTAATAATAAATAATTTTTTTTTTTTTGGAATTCTTAGACATTTTGAATGGCAAAGCATGAATGTTGTTGTCTGACTGATCTTGTGTTCTGTAATGGATGTAATGGCTGTTTTTCCAGTGCAGTGACTCACTGACCTTGAGGAGGATGCTGATGGCGGCAGCCATTCCAACCATTCCTACACCCACCACTGTCACCTTGTTGGTGGGCCCTGCGGGCTCCTCCTTGCTCACATGAGCGATGAGCTTCTCCTTTGTAGAGGCCATCTTCAACTGCAAAAGACAGAATCTCATCAGCTACGATGCATTTTAAACACATCATTGATTTGCTTCAATGCCCTTCAAGAAGGAAGAGACTATGGGTAATCTGAACTGCTTGTAATTAGACAGCATTCTGAAACAACTGCTCCGACGGATCATTTACATGACACTGAGGGGTCCACTAAGGAACGTAGCTATTTTATCCTCATGTCAAGTGCAGAGAGGGAAAAGGTTAAAGGTGCAAGAGCAAAGCGCTATTTTCATCCCTCACGTCCTCCAGCCTCCGCAGCGCTGTGTGTGCAGACGCACGTAGAAGGAGGGATCTGCAGAAGGGTGCAAAGTGGATCAACAAACCGCCTTAAGAGCCTCTCACTGATGATTTAAACCTCTCATTCATCACATGCACTCAAAACACAAGCACTTTAGAGACAGTCCCTAATGTCTGTAGTCATTTATCATCACTGGAAAACTAAACATGTGAATGAATAATGTTTATACTTGAGAGACCTTGTAAAACAGGCATTACTTATATTCAGTTTAGTAAGTTGATGTACTAAAATAGCTAAAACTAAAAATTAACAACTATATAGATAAAATGATAATTAAATTAAGTAAAAAACGAATTTAGAATGTTCTATAAAACTATAATAGTATCTTAAATATACACTAAACCAACATTTCGATTCTCATCACTTACTAACAGAAATAAAAATCATTTTCCCGGTAGAGGCCGGTGTTGAGTTGACGCAACTGTTCGAATCATTTCGAGCTCATGAATGGGGAATTTTTTACACATGCTGAATGAAATATGGACTCATCTTGCGCTAAATTTGTGCAAAAAGGGATTTTTAGCTACTCAAACCCCCGGACGTCCCTAAATGCACATATTAAAACCACAAGTACCAGAATCCCTTGCAGATGAGGAAGCAAGAAGTGCATCAGCAGCAGCATCTGTCCATGCTGAGGATTTCTTGAAGCACGTAGGCTTCAGGTGACTCACAAACCTTAATGATGCTCTAACATCTACCAACTTGATTCACATACTCCAATTTACATTAAAACGCTCGCACATAATCACTGCATGATAAAGAAATGCGTTTGCTTGAACGTCAATACCTGATTATAACCTTTATTTTGAAGCAAGCAGCAACAGGTCGTGTTTGAATGCCCAAGAAGTGAAAAACGCGTGTAAACTGAGTGTAAACAATCGTAAATTGTTGCATTTACGATGTGTTTTGACGATTACGTAACGCAACACAACCAGACTGCAAGAGCAAATGTTGCTTTCAGCAGGAATGAATGATTACCTTTCAGCATCATGCTTTTTTTTCACATTACAGTAACTATGTGGCTAAACACGCAATCTAATTATAGTAAGAGTGCCATATATAAATTAAAAAACATTTTATTACACATACAATAAAGGAAATACCACCCAAAAAGCATATTCCGCGCTTTAAGACTATAGTTTTTTATAACATGTGTTTTAAATGATTAACTAGTGCCAGCTTGTGTCTTACCTGTATGTAGTTGTAATTTTACAGTGATAATCGGTGTAGCCTGGACTGGAATGTCGCGCTGTGTCGTTTATCCGCACTGGTGCTGTGAGGAAGGGGCTGCGAGCCTTATAAAGCGCGTAACGCCCTCACTCTACATGCGTCATTTACATATTAATAATGTGGGCGTGGTTAAGCGTCTCGTGGTGGAAGTCACGTCCATCTGGGGAAGCGTCATGGAAGCGGATGTGGCTCAGCGGGTCACGTGCGACGGTTTCCTTACTCTAGCAAGCGTTTCTTAACTTGCATGTTTGATTACATCACAGATGAGAAATATATTTGAGAATGAGAAATAGGATGGAAAATTACCACTGCATGTTCAGTGCACGAATTCTTGATATTTTATTATTCATTTGTTTGTACACAGAATAAACCCAGCTAACAAAAATATGTTCTAAGAACGTTATGCTAACGTTCTGATAAGTTACAAAAACGCTATTATGAATGTTTTCTGAACGTTCGAAACGTCCAGTTTTAAAAATGTTTGGAAACGTGTTTTCTTTTTTCTTGGTTGTGCGAATATTACATCATTTACATCATCATTATGATGTTGCATGCTACTTTTTGAATGTATTATGAAACAAGTAAAACTTAAAAAACGTTAGATGAACGTTCACCTAAACATGTATTTGGTCCATAAACGATGTATAGGCTAAATAACGTAACATTTTGAGAATATTATATAAGACCAGAGAACATTTATAAAGTGTTCTATTTCTAGCTTTCTTTTTTCGCATTGTTTTAGGCTGTGTTTGTTTTATGCAAAGTATTGCAGGCTGTTGAACCATGAATCTAATTTCTGAGTGTAAAATTGCATTTGAAAACATTCATTTTAAATACATCTTAAACAATAAAAATATAGGCTGAATAAATAAAATAAGTAACATTAATAAATGCTAAATAATAAAATATATAGGTTTAGTACCTAATTATTTTGAATGACGCCTATTCAGTGTTTTTCTGTCAGCTATCTTTACTGAAAAGACAAATTGTCAACGATTGGACCACTGATTGCAAGATATACACAAACAAACACCAACACAATGACAATGCATAAGCATATATATATTAAAAAAAGATTTCGCAAGAGGATGCTGTGAATATTTCTCCTCTGTAATTACAGTGTACTTCAAACATAATGAGCATCAGATGCAGATGAGAATTTGCTGTGTCATGGTTAGCTGGCATGAGGGTTTCACGAAAACACACTGGCTAAGGAAAAGGATGCACAGGAAAAGTATTAGTGTCAGTAGATAATGTGGTGCAGTACTGTAAAAACAGAGTATCTTTTTGTGCGTGTGTGTGTGTGTGTGTGTGTGTGTGTTTTATTATAATATAGAATGCATTTTTTAAATTATCTTATGCATGATAACACTTGAAACATTAACCATCAGTTTTAGACTAAATCATTTGTGAAAAGTTGCCTGTAGGTCAACAGGTTTGCAGGTTACGACTGATTGTTAGGTTGTAAAAAGAGCGAGCTGTGCCGTTTTTAATATGTTTTGTAATGGAACTGCACCATCTTGTGGTGAGAAAAGCTCATTTCATCCAGAGTTGATTATGTGTGATGCAGACTATATCCATTAAGAGTTTTCCGTTTTAGAGTTTAGAGATTAGTCATGTAGTTAATGATTGTTCAATTACGAGACTTCCAAGGGGAAGTGTTCATTTAGTAGCACTAGTGCTATTTATCCTGGTGTGGCAGGTCAGGACACGTTACATGGTATTGCATAATGCAAAAAAAAAAATAAAAATAAATAATAAATAAAAAAATAATAACTTTAAGGAATGTTAATGTATTTTGCCATTCCCAAATGGACTTTCTGGATTAATTAACGTTTCAATCTACAGTTTCCCCCCCCGATTTGGAATAGCATTCCTTTAAGATTTTTATTAGTTTAGTTAATAAGTGGTAAATAAGAAATAAAAGTGGTTTTCCCACTTGAAGTAGTCAGCAGTAGATGGTAGCTATTGACTTCCATAGTATTTTATTTTTCCAGAAAGTAAGACATCTCCTCTGCTCACCAAGCCTGCATTTATTTGATCCAAAATACTGCAAAAGCAGTAATAATGTGAAATATTTTTACTATTTAAAGTAACTGCTTTCTGTTTCAATATATCGTAAAATGTAATTTATTCTTGTGATCAAAGCTAAATTTTCAGCATCATTACACCAGTCTTTAGTGTCACATGATCCTTCAGAAATCATTCTAATATTTTGATTTGCTGTTCAAAAAACATTTATTGTAATTATTATTGTCAATAATTAAAACAGTTTTTTCCAGGATTTATTAATGAATTGAAAGATCCAACGATGTGCATTTATCTGAAATAAAATTCTTATGTAATATTATACACAATACCATTCAAAAGCTGAAAAAAATCTCAGCTGTTTTCAATAAAACAATAATAGGTGTGTTCGACTTAACGCAGCGCTGCGCAGCTCGATCAAATTCTGACATGAAACAGTGCATGTATGTTTATGTTGATCATTATTCTTGTTCAGATGGCGCTGTATTAAGGAGCATTTGAAACGTGTTTCTGTTGCTCATGAAAATGCTTTTGAAAAGTCTGTGTATTTGATAAATATTGCATTTAATTCACTTCATCTGTGATAGATTATGCAAACACCATGAGAGCGTCACTAACGAGAGCAGAAAAAGTCCGACTTGACGCCTCCGTTTTCAACTCCGCCCGCGACTGCTCTCGGCTACTCTCATTGATCGCCGTCTGTAGCCGTGGATGAAGTCGAACACACCTAATGAATGTTTTTTGAGCAGCAAATTTCTGAAGGATCATGTGACTGGAGTAATGATGCTAAAAATTCAGATTTGATCACAGGAATAAATTACATTTTAAAATAATTTCAAATAGAAAACAGTTATTATTTTATGATTTATTTTTGGCCTTTTTTAGGATAGGACAGATCATACGGGACAGCAAGCGCAGTGGGAGAGAGAGAAGTGGACGGGATCGGGAAAGGTCCTCGAGCTTGTATTCGAACTCGGGACGCCTGTAGCGCAATGGCGCTGTATGTTAGCGCGCTGCCCACACGGCCATCGGCGCCGGCAGAAAAGTAATTTTTAATAGTAAAAATATTTTTCAATTTGACTGTTTTTGTTGTACTTTGGATCAAATAAATGCAGGTTTCAGTAAACAGAAGAGACTTTTTTAAAAAGCATTAAAAACATTTGACTGATTGTGTATATTTCTTATTAATATTATATACTGTAGTTTTAAAGTGTCAAATATGTAAAATGTTAAATCAGAAATTCTATCTACAATTTTATTTTAACAAATTTATCTCAGTAAAAGAGGTTCACTAACACAGATCCACAAAAATGACTGAAAATGCTGTATTATCATGCCAGGCCAGTAGTTGGCGATGTCACTTTGTAAAGAAGCACTACGCACCTATGTACATACACTACCGTTCAAAAGTTTGGGGTCAGTAAGACTTGTAATAGTCTTTAAAGAAGTCTCTTATGCTCATCAAGGCTGCATTTATTTGAT
>JAHKKF010518959.1:10961-42702 GCA_019740295.1 Labeo calbasu | reverse complement strand
TAATTTTGATATATTTACAGTAGGAAATGTACAAAATATCTTCATGGAACATGATCTTTACTTAATATCCTAATGATTTTTGGCATAAAAGAAAAATCAATATTTTTTTGGCTATTGCTACAAATTAACACATGCTACTTAAGGCTTTGTGGTCCAGGGTCACCTTAAATGGTTCCTTGATAAGGATGTAATGTATTGTGGTACAATCTGCTAATGCTAGAAAACAGATAGTCATCTTAATCTCAAATTATCTACATTATCAGAGTTAGAGAAATCAGAAATTATGTGTAAATAAGTGGAAAGATTAAGAAAAAACTGTAAGATTACAAAAAAAAGGCGTTACAGGCTTGACAGAAATTGTCAGATCTTGCATCTTGGCTAAAACTATTCACAAGCTAAAGTCAGACAAAAATCTAAGCAGACAATTCCCGAAAAATGATTTTACTTCCTTGTCCAGGAACTAAACTAACATCTATATCTGGTTACATGAAACCTGTTAAGCAGCATTACTGTTATGCTTTAGGAAGAATGTATTTTCAGTAAAAGGTGTAACCGAGGTATATAAAGAAACACGTTCCTCCGCATGACCAGACCAGCTTCCATCATGAAGACGCTAGTGTGTGCTCTTATTGTGGTGCTTCTCTGCAGTGCCTCAGGTAAGATGAAAGCTTTTCTATCAATCTATCTATTTATCTATCTATCTACCTGTCTATCTTAAATAAAGAGGTCTCAGACACAGATAGTATAAGGGTTAGAGCTTATCGGCTCATACAAATTCACAAATTAATCACTGCAGTGCAATTCGTAAAATGCTTAAACAGATTAATTGAAAAGAATAGATTCAAAATAAATGATTTGTTCATGAACTGGACATTGCTATCAAGTCTCAGAGCGTGTCATGATTTCATCACTTCAAAACAATGAGGAAATAATGTTTTTTACTGAATTGTAGTGGAGCAAATTGTCAAATATTATGCTTTGGAATATAGTTAAAAGTTTTCCAAAATGGTCAGTGCCGATAGCCTTGTGGGAAGCACGCAGAAATATAGTGCCGGTGTGCTACAGGCATCCCGAGTCCGAATCCCGAGTCGAGGACCTTTCCTGATCCCGCCCCCCTCTGTCTCTCCCACTTTGCTTCCTGTCTCCTCTATACATAATAAAGTAAAATAATGCCAAAAATAAATCTAAAAAAAAAAAAGAACATTTTCCAAAATGCTCTGATAAAGTGCAAATACTTCTATTTGTCTAATATTTAATCTCCCATCAGTGCACTCGCTGACATGCTACACTTGTGTGGATGGGAACTGCAAGACCCCAACCGAATGCCCAGCCTCAAGCAATTTCTGCAAAACCGTTTCAACAGGTAAGCAATACATATTAAAATAATTTATTTACTCAATTTTCATTTTTTAGTAATATTGATAAACTTCCTTTTGTTAATATTTTGAATTAGTTTAAGTTTTAGTTTTTAGTTAATTTATTTGTAGTTATTTTAGCACTTCAACTTAAACTTAAATTAGCAACTGCCTTCATACGATTTTTAATATATATATATGTGTGACCCTGGACCACAAAACCAATCTTAAGTAGCACGGGTATATTTGTAGCAATAGCCAAAAATACATTGTACGGGTCAAAATTATCTTTTTTTTATGCCAAAAATCATTAGGATATTAAGTAAATATCATGTTCAGTGAAGATATTTTGTAAATTTCCTGTAAATATATAAAAACTTCATTTTTGGTTAGTAATATGCAATGCCAAGAACTTCATTTGGACAACTTTAAAGGTGATTTTCTCAGTATTTAGATTTTTTTTGCACCCTCAGGTTCCAGATTTTTGCTGTATAGTCGTATCTCAGCCAAGTATTGTCCTATCCTAACAAACCAAGCATCAATGGAAAGCTTATTAATTCAGCTTTCAGATTATGTATAAATCTCAATTTCAAAAAATGGACCCTTATGACTGGTTTTGTAGTCCAGGGTCACTTTTTTTTAGTTAATGTTTATTTTATTTCAAGTAATTAAAATTGTATGGTTTTAATTTTAGTTTTTGTTAACGATAATAACCTTGGTAACAGCTTCATATTTATTAGCCCTCATTTGGTGATTAAAAAAGGAAAATGTGATTTTTTCATTAGAGGTCTGTGTTCTAGAAGTTTAAAGATATTGAGCTGTTTTCTCGTTATGCTCTAAACCGTAGCCACTGTGTTCAGCCGGACATGTGAGGAGTTCTGTGTTCCTGGAGTGAACGTCTACTGCTGTACTTCTGATCTGTGTGACTGATCTCTCAACGTCACCAGTCCTGCTGATCAACTGGCTGTCCTTGAGTCAGGCATCATCAAAAACTGGGTTACTTTACCTGTATAATTTTTCTAATGACTTTTTTCATCTGACTCAACATGATTTGCTTTACATAGCACTGCTTAAAAGAATGTCTAATAAGCGTGGTTTCTCTCCAAGCTCTGTATGATTTGATTTATGAATTAAATAAAGTATACTCAGTAAAATGCTATGTGTGTGTGTTCAGTATCAGAGGAATGTAGGTCATACGAGAGAGATGTTATGATGCCATATGTGTCTGGATTAACCGCTGCTTTTAACAGATGAGACGACTGGAAGCTAAACATGCAGTCCAGACAGTAATACCTCTCATGAAATGCAAAAAATGCATATCAAATGTTGATTATAGATGATTTAAAAAATGATTACTAAAACAAGCTTAACTCCGTTGGAGTCAATGAGATGCTCTGTATATTGTACCTGTGCACAGATAACTGTTGTGCTCATTATTATATGCATAATACTAACTCTAATTAGCATTTTTGAAATTAACATTGCAGTCTTCTATATACATGCATATATACACGTTATATTAAAAATACCTTCCCCGTACACAAACAATTTGGGCTGCTTCTAATAATCTAAATTCAAAGGAAATATGGGTCAGACGTGAATTAATCCCCCGTCTTTATTTCCGTTTCTATGACTGCAGGGTTTGTTATTAAAGAGATTGAGGATTTTCTTCCTTTAAAAATAGCCAGCTGGGAACCTGTGCACCTTCTTTCACACAGCGAACGGGACAGCAATTTATCTTGTCATGTTCTCTAATGGACAGCAAAAGATTAAGAGCCGGAGGCCTCGGTGTGTTGAATTGACACGGCATTTTTGTCAATTTACAAGTTCTAAGAAACGAGCGAGTGAATGAGCTGTCGCTTCTGAGAATCTGAGCTCTTTCGCTGATTAAGGCAGAGTGAGATTTCCAAGATTTGTCAAGAAAGACGAAGAAAAGACGGGGAACAGAACACATAACAGTGATGGATTAAACTTTAACTGAGCTGAGGTTGTAGAAAAAGGCCTTGTCATCTTGGATTGGCCACGGTCAAACTGAATTACAGTTTTCAAGCCATTTTAGTTCCGCAATTTGAGTGTAAATTGACACTAAATTAGGAAAAAATGTTGGGTGGTGCTTAATTTTATCTACTGCAAGCTGATTGGACAGTCGAAAGTGGGCGTTACCCACCCAAAAAAAAAAAAATTAACAACTGTTAAAATGATACCTATATATATATAATTTGTTTAAATTATAGGATTGCACAATGGATTATGCACAATAAGAGCAGAAACGTCCATTAAGAAATTAAATAGGCTTCATTTTGATTCCTTGTTGACTTTAAAATAGAATGTGCTATGTGAATTACCTTAAAGTATGCATTTAAATTTCCGAGAGCACATTAATTATTTGAGTGCATTAGTTGTGCTGCTGCCAGACCAGACATCACCTCAAACTGCCCTTTTCATCGCAACATAAAGGAAACGAACAGATTGCTTAATTGGGCAAACTTCCAAAAATCGAAACAAGCAGATTATCACTGAAGCAAATCAAATGTCTGATGACCTTCACGTTCATCTGCGTGCACAGTTAGAGAGAAACCATGAGCACCTTGGTTTCATATTGACCCACTTTCTGCACCAGCTTAGACATTCTTGAACCAGATTCACCTTCTGTCCTGAGGTCTGAAATGCTGTGTTGTGCACCATAATCCTCTGGGCCTATTTCAAGACAATTCCAGATATAAGCGACTTAAGGACTGTTGACAAGACATCACATGCACTTTGGCTAAAAAAACACTCGCTGTGCTAGCAGGTAGTGTCATATGCCAAGGCAGCGCATCTTCAGCTGGGCAGATTTCCTCTAGCTGAGAAAAGCTTTGCAGTGAATAAAGTGAATAAAGTTCTTATTACAAAATGTCATTCCACACTCCTTGAGTTATAGAATGTAGAAAGTGAAACAGCACTTAAGGGGAAATAGTTGTGTGACCTGAGCTTTACAATTCGTTCGATGGTGTAACCTTATGTAGCGAGGCTGATTCAGTTATATTAAATAAAAATTTTGAGCTAAAGTTAGTTCACTTGGTTCCACATGAAGCATATTTTTAGGTTACCTAATGTGTTTTACAGTGCAGTCAAGCTTTTTGAAGGTAGTTGAATGATAAATTCTCCTAAGGGCTGTGCTTTAATGTCACCTTCATTTCCCTTTCCCTGTGGATGGAGCCTGAACATGGTGCTTGCTTAATAAAATATTCCACACAGCCATATTTAAGTATATTTTTATGTCACCAGCGTGAAATGAGCTCAAAGTTTCTTGTGTAGAGACTGCAAGTGTTTTGTTCCTACATAACTTTTTTTGTTTTCAGTCTACATTTAATATATATATATATATATTGCAATTGCAGTTTTAATCTCACAATTCTGACTTTCTCGCAATTGCGAGAGATAACATCTCGCAACACTGACTTTTTTCTCAGAAATGCATGATAAAAACTCGCAATCATGACTTCTTTTCTTAGCTGTGTTTTTCTTATATCTTGTTTATATCTTTAAATTGACTTTTTTTTTCAGAATTGTGGGTTTATATCTCACAATTCTGACTTATGAGATATAAACACATTTGTGAGAAAAAAAGTAAGAATCGCAAGCCAAAAAGTCGAATTGCGAGAACTCCCATTTGCAAAAAAAAGAGTCACATTTGCGAGACAAAAAGTCAGAATTGCGAGGAAAAAAAGTCAGAATTGCTAGAAATAAACAACCAATTCTGAGAAATAAAGTCGCAATTCTGAGAAATTAAGTCTGAATTGCGAAATATAAACTCACAATTCTGACTTTTTTCAGAATTGCGAGTTTATCTCACAATTCTGACTTGCAATTGCGTGTTGTAAAGAAATAAATGAAAAAAAATCTGAACTGTGAAATATAAACTCACATTTGCGAGAAAAGTTATAATTGCAATAAATTGATATAATTACAAAAAGTCAGATTTGCGAGACAAAAAGTCAGAATTGCGAGAAAAAAAGTCAGAACTGCAAGACAAAAAGTCAGAATTGTGAGAAAAAGTCAGATTTGCGAGACAAAAAGTCAGAATTGCGAGAAAAAAAACAAGCTATTCTGAGAAATAAGGTCACAATTCTGAGAAATTGAGTCTGAATTGCGAAATATAAACTCACAACTCTGACTTTTTTTTCTCAGAATTGCAAGTTTATATCTCACAATTCTGACTTAACTTGCAATTGTGTGTTGTAAAGTTAGAATTGTAAGACATAAATGAGAAAAAAAGTCACTTAACTGTGAGATAAACTTGTATTTGCGACAAAAAAATCATGATTGCAAGTCAGAATTGCGAGATATAAACTCCCATTTGCGAAAAAAAAGGTCAGATTTGCAAGACAAAGTCAAAACTGTGTTCTGAAGATGAATAAAGGTCTTATGGGTTTGGAAGAACATGAGGGTGAGTAATTAATAACAGTTTTCATTTTGGGGTGAACTATCCCTTTAAATAATAATAATAAAAAACAATGACTGGTGTTTACAGTAAATTACGCAAACGGTTGTTGTAGTTATAGTCCAAACAAAAGCTCTCAACCCAGTTTGCTGATAAGTAAACAACATCGGCATTAACGAGCTCAGCAGTTGATTGAGGGGCTGCCTGGAGTGGTAATGGTCCTCCACATCTATTGGATTAGAGGAAGGATGTCATTCAGTATTAATCTGTGGAGCAGTAGGCAGCCTGGAACACTAAGCACTCTGCTCTCTGTCTGCCTCTGACTCGTCCCATTGTTCATCCTGTGCTGTGGGCACTGGAAAGAAACCATACTTTCCAGAATGAATCTCTTCTGCTTCTCTCTGGTAAGATGTGATTCACCTTTTCTGCTCTGTGGTTTGTAGATTGACAGCGTGTGGATGAAACGTGCCTTGCTAGAGGATGTGAAGGCAACATGTGACAGTGCATGATGATGAGGAACCTTGTTTTAGCTGCTCACGAGGGCCTTTCGTTTTGCTTACTTTTAGTTAAGAAGTTTATTATGGCTCACATTTGTAGCCCTTACATTAAAGATCTATTTTATTTATTTAACCTTCACAAGATTTTTGTTCAGTAATTATTATTTTTATAAAAACAAAACATATTAGTCAAATGTGTAGATTTAATGTAAGTATCTCTACCAGATGTACAATTTAGGATTAATGGTGGGCTTGCTTCACTGAACTCACGCTGGTCTGATCTTCTGTAAATAAACTAATGCTTCTGGTTATTTGTGTCATCTTTCTAACAAATCAGGGGGTCTCTGACCCCTGCTGGATTGGTGGTTGTACTGCATTAAATGTTTGATCTCAAAATAATTTGTTAAAAAATTTGCTTTAGAGAAAAATACATTATGAACTTAGTTTCAACCAAAGCGAAAGTTAAAAAACTAAAATAAAGTAAAATTAAAATGCTCTTGCATGTTACTCTGTATATCAACAATGATCATTTTTAATGTGAACGTCATAAAGAATGTAAATATATGCAAATAGCAAATACTACATATATGCCTATCTGCTGTATACATGTACTGTATACATATATTATAGGCCAGACTTAAAATCCAACAATTTTATTCAAGGCATTTTATAACCAGGGTTTTGTTGTTGTTGTTGTTTTGAGTTGAGTTGAGATACTATTACACAGTTTGTATTAATATTTTGATAGTTTTTATATGTGTAGTTCCTGTTTTCTGTTACAACTTTAGTTATTTTAATGGAAACCCATTTCCACCACTGTATTTAAAAAAGGGGGGTTTATAGCAACTTTTAAATCTCACAATTCTGACTCACAATTGCAAGAAATAAAGTCGCAGTTGAGAGAAATAAAGATTAAACTCCCAATTCAGACTTTTTTGCAAATGCATGTTTGTATCTGGCAGTTCTAACATTTTCTCTCAATTGCGAGTTTATATCTCGTAATTTTGACTTTTCTTTAGAATTATATCTTGCAATTCTGACTGTTTTTCTCGTAATTCTAACTTTTTTCCTCAGAATTGTGAGATATAAACTAGCAATTCTGACTTCTTTTCTCACAAATGTGAATTTGTATCAGGCAATTTTGACTTTTCCTCGCAATTGAAATTTTATATTTCACAATTCTGACTTTTTTCCTCATATAAACTCGCAATCACGAGTTGTAAAGTCAGAACTGCGAGATATAAATTTGCAATTCTGATTTTTTTCTAATAATTGCGTGATATAAACTTGTAATTGTGAGTTATAAAGTCAGAATTGCAAGATATAAACGTACAATTCTGACTTTTTTTCTCAGAATTGCGTGCTATAAACGCACAATTGCGAGAAATAAAGATAAAACTCACAATTTAGACTTTTTTTTCGAGTTTGTATTTGGCAGTACCGACTTTCTCATAGTTGCGAGTTTATATTTTGCAATTCTGACTTTTCTCAGAATTGCGAGTTATGAAGTCACAATTCTGACTTTTTTCTCAGATTTGCATGCTGTAAACTCATTTACAAGAAACAGTTGCAATTGTTTGAAATATAAAAACATAAAATATGAAAGATAAAACTTGCGATTCTGACTTTTTTCTTGCAATTGGGAGTTTATATCTCACAATTCTGACTTTTTTTCAGGATTGTGAAATATAAATTTGTAATTGCGCGCTATAAAGTCCAGTTTTGATGGGGAAAAAAGACTGCTGTGTTCTCAAAGTTGTGAGTTTATTTCACAATTCTGACTTAAATCGCAATTGCGTGTTATAAAGTAAGAATTGTGAGATATAAGCTATTATCAGTTTATATTTTACTTTTAGTTAACTATAATAACCCTGTTGTAACAAGATCCATCTCTCTATCCGCCAAGCGGTTGAAGACCCTCGTAATAAATTGAGATTTTTAGTGTGTCTTAAGTACATTTTACTTTACATTTTTAGCTTATTAGCAGCGTGGGTTGTGACCGACATGCTGTTGTTTTATAGGAGGGCTCTATGGACAGCCTGTACGAGGCCGTGCAGGAGTCCTGTGAGGCTCAGGTGTACACCATCCCCAGCAGGTCCTGCAGCCCAGCTGTTCTCTCAGATGACGCCACCAAATGGCGGAGCGCAGGGCGTTCTATCTCTATGGTAACTATAAAAATGACTGCTGGAATGTTGAATGCATATACCACACTGTCATGGGAAATGTATCGGCCATCTGGACGCATGCTATAACATGATGAGCTTCCATTAAATGAAAGCTGCTGCTAATAGATTGTGCTGTAACCATATGGAAATATATTAAGGTCTATTTGAGGCCTGTCTATGAGAGAGAAACCTCAAATGATAGGCTTGCGAAATCTTGAGGAGACAATAACAAGCTAGGCATGCATAGAATTTCACATTAATATTTAAAATGAATATCTACAATGCCGTATGACTTCGCTGTTAAAATGATAAAACTCCCTCATGCTGTATTTGCTTACAGGAAATTTCACAAATCAACTCAGACAACACTAGAAAAAAGAAACAAAGGTGAGTTCAGTCTTTGTTTTTAGTGAACAAAGAGAAAAATGTTGAACTTCCAGTCAAAGCAAAAGTGAAAGAGCCCTTGAGGCTTTCATAGTGACGGATAATACAAAATGTACTCTTTGTGAATATTTGTACTTTTTTCAAATGTTTTCTTGCATCTTTTTTCAGTTTACTACCAAAATCTGTTTCTGAAAATGAAGCTTTAGGTATGAGATATTTTATACATTTTCCTAAACTTCTTCCTTCTGCATCACATGACTAAGCTGCAATCGTACACCCTTATGTTAAGCTCATAAAGAAACTAGCCTGACTTACAGTCAATCAGTAAATGCATAATGAAACAGAAACGTGTTTATCAGGTCATTATGAACACAAATGAAAGGACAAACCAGATTTTCTACATTTTAAGCGAGATTTCACAGAGTGAAAAAGTAAAAGTATGCAACATTAGTGGACCTTAAATTAACAAACCCCTAATGGTTTTGATTTCCCACCTACAGATAATACCGTCTGCACTAATTCTGTCTGGCCCGTTGCCAAAAAGCAGGAAGATTTAGTCCTCCTGAGGAACAACCAGAATGAAGGTAAAACCAGTCTAAGAATTTGTAGGTTAAGCCCGATTAGATTTCATTTACAAGACACACAGCTAAGCAACATCCACTTACTATCGGCCAATCAGACGCCCTGTAAGATTCTGATTGCGTCAAATCCCATTGCCAGTGAATGGAGAGTGTTGCACAGTCGTCAGCTCACTTAAAGCACTTGCTTGTCCTGTGTGGGATTAATTAAGAAACAGCAGGGTCTTAATTGTAAACAGGGCACTAGACTTCAGCCTCTTACAACTGTGGAGGACTTTCAAAGACAACTACCCCGTCACTTTTATTATAATATAATAGCTTCGATACTGAATCGCTACATTATATTTCTCAGCAACGAGGTGTTACTGAAATAACTAAACCCCAAGCTTCATTGTTTGTAAGGAGAGACGAACAGATGCCGGTAACTCACACACGTAACGTTCATCCTCCCTCCCTCTCTCTCTCTCTCTCTCTCTCTCTCTCTCTCTCTCAAAGTGGCCATATTTGAGGGAAAAAGTTGTGCAGTTTGCATTATGTAACATTTCTAACGTAAAACAGTTGAGTAATATTAAAGAAATTCTTTAATACTACCTTTATCTTTTTAACGTTAAACTGACGTTTCACGCTGGAATTCGCGCTCTGCTTCTTTGAACAGTAAACCCCGCCTACTTTGATTTGATTGGCCAGTGAGGCAGACCAGACTTACATTTTTAAAGGGGTCATGACATGATTTTTTTTTATTATCTTGTTCAACCCCTCATTCTGAACCTCTGAATAAAAACAACCTGTTTTAAAAGGAGAAACTGACTTCCAGAACCAAAATATACAGATAATTTACCTACCCCCTTATCATTCAAGATGTTTATGTTTTTCTTTCTTCAGTTTCGAGGAAAACATTTCAGGATTTCTCTCCATATAATGGCCTTCAATGGTGCCCGCGAGTTTTAAGTTTTAACAAAATGCAGTTTAAATGCAGCTTCAAAGGGCTCTAAACAATCCCAGCCAAGGAAGAAGGGTCTTATCTAGCGAAATGATCTGTTATTTTATTGTTTTATTTTTTTAAATACAGCTCATATACTTTTTAACCTCAAATGCTCATCTTGTCTAGCTTCAAAATCTTCCTACTTTGCTGTTTTACCTTTTTTTGTAAATGGTGTTTGATTTTCTTTGCACATTCACTTTGTAAACACTGGGTCGGTACTTTTGCAGCGATATAGGACGAAGTTGGAGGAGAAAATGAGATGGGAGTTTTTCGACATACCCTAACTGTATTATTTTTAGAAAATAACCAAACGTTTTGCTAGATAAGACCCTTCTTTCTCAGCTGGGATTGTATAGCCCTTTAAAGCTGCATTTTAACCGCATTTTGGAAGTTCAAACTCACGAGCACCATAAAAGTCCACTATATGGAAAGAAATCCTGAAATGTTTTCCTTACAAAACAATATTTTTTACGACTGATGAAAGAAAGATGACAAAGGGGTAAGTACATTATCTGTAAATTTTTATTCTATAAGTGAACTTCTCCTTGAAGGAATGGATCCTTTAAGACTGGTCAGTAATCCGCCACTGTTATGATGTTATGATTGGCTAACGTCATTCCATAGGAAACAGTATCAATGCCTCCTCGCTATTGCATGTGAATGTTTGGACAACATAATCAAATTAAAACGTAATTCCCAGACAAAGCATTATGAAACCATTTACTTACAGTTTGTGATGCAGCTGCAGTCACATGTAGTATCGGTTCATCTTTTACAAAACAAAGCGCTTTTAACATTCCTCGATCCAGGATGCATTTAAAAATAAACTATCCACTTGCTCCTTATGCTGGGATCTTTGTGATATCTGTACAAAGACGCGAACAAGCTGTTTAAACCAATGGCGTCAAAGTGAACGTTATTTCACTTCATTGACGACAGACTCAAGCACATGGACTGTGTCAGAAAGCGAACGCACATCTGTAGGCCTGTACTGTATCCATTGTTGAAAAGATAGCAGCAGTGATTGTAATTTCTATCTGCTTTGATACGACGCGACACTCACATTCAGTATAAACAAATATCAATCCATTAAGCGACTGAACGCCAGTGGGCGAGGCCTATGGTAAGAAGATAAATATTCATCGATGTATTGCCCTGGAGGCGGTGTTTATGCAAATGACTGCACCTGGGTGATGTCATCTCGCACCTCAGATACAAGCAAGCCATTTTTGTAGCTTGATTAAATAAATGCTTTGTTTATAATGAGGAGGACGTTTTAAGCTATGAAACTTGCAGAATGTTTTAATGGTACAAAGACATCTTATATGCCCAAAGATCAAGGCAAAGGACGTCAACTTTCAACCTTTATTTTATGTCGACTACACATTTACAATATACATTCTAACAAAGTCCTCCTGATATTTCCTAACATAACAATCTAACTAATGTTACATGTTGTTTATCCTAGTGCTTTTTGATAAGATATCGTTCAGATATTTTAATCATTGTTTTAATAGATAATGAAAAGATTATAAGCTTACTGTAATCTAAATTTCACATGGTGGTGCAGATTCATTTTAAGGTAACAATGTTGTTGAACCTGTCTGTATGGATGAACCACATTTCCTTGACTAAGCAGAGCAAAATCACCTGTCGCATGGTATTTCCCCTCATTAAAATACACAAAGAAGCAAAACAGGAAATGAGGTGCCAACCGCATAAGTTTTCTCATACGGAATGTACTATTTTGAGCTCCACTTTGTTTTAGCTTTACCAGAGATTCTGTCATGTCTTATTTTATGCACTGACATCTTGGGCTAATAAAATAAATACCCAAAATAAAAAAGCAAACATTTTATATAGTGACTCAGTTGCTAATTGCCTAACAATTTGATTAAATGCCCTCAAATTTCAGATGTGGTGAGAGCTATAAGAAGAGCTGAAAGCCAGTCTGTGGCAGACAGAAAGACCATTTCAAGAAACATACAGCGAGAGATTCCCATCCAGGTTGGAAACATATGACAATTGTGTCTGGCTTAGTTATGTTGATATATTTAAACAGTTAGAACCTAGAAAATGTTACAATTTACATATTTATTTATTTATTTATTTTATTTTAATATTCATTCTTTCATTGGTAGATTGTTTATTATGAGGGGTGTAATCCAAACCAAGATCGGCTAAGCAGCAGACAGAGTGGCATGGTAAGTTCAAGCCCTGTTCTCTCAGGTGCTTTGTGCCAGCTGGATTGTAAGTGATCGTCATTTATTTCACAGGGGCCGAAACAACAGTTGTCCCCGTACAGGGTATCGTGGTTGATTGTGTCTGTACAGATGGTTGGGTGAGGGGCACGTTCTGCCCATGTAATCCCTTTGCCCACATGGCATTAGAGTCAGTCGAGACTGCTAAATCTGTTATGCATTCACCAGTGTAATACTTCGTCAATGGACTCAAAATTGTCAACATAATGAGGCTGCAGATAAAAAAAAAAAATTATCATAAATTTTTAAATAAAAAAAGTTTTATAATTATGTTCTTATATTAATTTTTAAGTTATAATTATATGTAATTATTTATAACAATAATTTAATTCATTTAAAGGGATAGTTCACCCAAAAAATGAATATTCTGTCATTAATTACTTACCCTCATGTCGTTCCAAATTTGTAAGACTTTTATTCATCTTCGGAACACAAATGAAGATATTTTTGATGAAATCCGAGAGCTTTTTGACCCTGAATAAACAGCAAAGGAACTACCATGTTTAAGGCCCAGAAAGGCAGCAAGGACATCATCAAAATAGTCCATGTGATATCAGTGGTTCAACCATAATTTTTAATTTCTTCTCTTCCCTGTCAGTCTTCGATGTTTACCGTTACAACATTATGGATGAACCACTGATGTCACATGGACTATTTTAACAATGTCTTTACTACCTTTTTGGGCCTTGAACTTGGCAGTACCGTTGCTGTCTATGCAAAGCTCTCAGATTTCATCTAAAATATCTTCATTTGTGTTCCAAAGTTGAATGAAGGTCTAACGGGTTTGGAACAACATAGGGTGAGTCATTTTCATTTTGGGGTGAACTATCCCTTTAATTATGATGTTTGTTGACAGCCTGACACAGCAACTGCAGAGATGACACAGCTAAGAGGGACACGGATGAAAAAAGTAGAGAGAAAAAGCAGTAAAAGAGCAACTCCAACACAAGAAACAACAGGTAGATAAACCTATTAAAACTTGATGCAATAGCAGTTATTTGTTTTGTATTTTTGTGTTTTTGACAGATATTGATATTTTTATGTGTGTCTTCTAAAGCTCACATCAAAGATGCCAAAGGAATGATGTGTGGCACTGCTGGGGGGGCAAGGGTCACGGAGACAGCACCCGCCAGACATCGCTGGAGTAATCCCACAGAAACAGCCTTAAACTGGGTACCAGCCAACAACACCTGTCTACCTCCCTGCAATGAATATCGAGTGCACATCTGCGACTGCACTACATCCACAACCCCAGGTCGAGGAGATAAAATCAACATTCAAAACCCAAAGAGAGACTCTCTTGCCAAAGGAGTAGTGCGTTCCAGCACCAGTGTGGATTTCTGTGCCTCCAGTGTAAGTCGTTTTTTAAATATACTATCATTCAAAATTTGGGGTTGGTGAGTTTTTTTTAAATGTTTTTTAAAAAAGAAGTCTCTTTGGCTCACAATTTATTTGGTACTGTAAAAACAGTAATCTTTTGAAATATTATTACAGTTTAAAACAACTGTGGTGGCAAAGCTGAATTTTCAGCATTATTACTCCAGTCTTCAGTGTCACATGATTCTTCAGAAATCATTCTAATATGCTGATTTGGTGAGCAAGAAATAAAATGATTTCACATTTTTCTGTGCAAAGCACTTGTATAAATGAAATTGACAATCAAATTTTTTTAATTAATGTGATAAAAACTCTTACAATGTAAGACTCAAAGATTGCCCTGTCATACTAACAACCAGTGATATTTTCACACACTTCAGGGTGATGACCTCTAGTGTTTTCTGAAGGTATATAGATACGTTGTAAATTGATAATCTTTTCCTGTTTCCTGGTTTCTCATATGTATCATCTTTCTGGCAGTGAACAACTACACTATATCACTCTCAGATGTGCGCAGAAAAGGTTAGGAAGGGCTGTTTGTTTTCAAAGGCTTGTAGTGCTTGAAGAAATAGGTTATAACGCTGTAATCCTGGATTTGGATTTTGCTATGGCCGACTGCACACAGCTGGATTAGGCTGTTATTGTCCGCAGGGTTTTCTTGAACGCTATTGGTCAGTTCATGCCTCGTATAGCAATCCGTATGTTTAAGTAGGTCTTTTTTCAATTAAATGAGAAGTGTTTCATTTTTGTGCTTCTAGCGACAGAAATAATGATTATTCTTAAACAGGTTTCCAGAACACTCTTCCCATCTTCCATTGGCTGCTCAAACAATAGTCCCGCCCCCAAACTCATGTCATTGGCTGAGCCAGTGGAGCAGAATGTTTTTGATACTAATACATAGCAAATCAGGAAAATAAACATATTTATTATTTACTTATAGTTTTCTACATATTGAAAGGTAGGATTTTTAATTCTTCATATATAAAGAGCCTGTGACTAACATGCTTTTGCATATGCAAAATGCATAAGGCAGATACACAAATGCAGTTTTGCAAAAAAATTCCTAACTGAAAGTTGTGAAAGTAGACAGGAAGTGTTTCAAAATCAAATGTCCACTTCCTTGCGTGCAATGGAGCTACTTCCCCTATACAAAGTCCAGATTTTGCAACTTGGGCAAAGGACAAAAGGAATATTGACTAATAAGCTTTTACTTCAGTATGTTTATAGTTTTATAGTAAGTGAAATTATGTGACATTAATCATAAAAGTTATATGAAAAACATACTGGAAGCACAGATTCTTGCATCTATTGAGGGCCTTCATGAAACCAATATGATGCAAGGAGGGTTAGATTTGTAAAAAGCACCTCTGGAAATTCTTTTTTTTCTGTGTGCCACAGAGTCCCACTTACTGAATTTGTGTTACTCGAAATGACTGTGAAGTGGTGAACCACAGAATGCAGACTCAAGCATTTAATGTTTTTCCACTGTAGAACTGATGTCTTGATAATAGACAGAACGCGCATTGGCTCACATCCTGTGTGATTTAAGGAAGTTCTTGTAATCGGTTGTTCTGCTGAGGCAGTGCATTTGAACACTTGTGGAGCTGAGAGGTAAAAACCGCTAGTTTCAGGTTAGACTTTCATTTTAAGGAAAAACTTAACACACACGTCAAGGCGATGCTTCAAAGGGCTGCTTCAAATGTTTCAGACAAACCAAAAAGTCTCAAACCTAAGGTAGGTTTTATTAATGGATTGTAATATTTCAGGTAATAATTTGAAGGTGATATTCAATTAGATAGTAGTATTCAAGTAGTGGACATTTCTTAGAACAAAAATAAAACAGCTTGACACCACACAGCATTACTAAACAAGTATGAACAGCTTTGTCAAGGTCAGAATCATTAGAGTGGCTCTAATGATACCACAGTTTGCTGTTTGATTGAGATTACATGGATTTTAAATTTAGATAATTATTTGTATTTTCCTGTGGAAGAGCTGACGGGTTTTTGAGCAGATTATGAATCATTCAGTGTTTTTATCAAATTGAAAACGCTAAAATGATGACACATCAAGTGCTGTTTAATGTAATGGACTGCTCCATGCTCTAACTTGATGCAAGGACAGTGTAATGACAGTTTTATGCTAAGTACATGTAGCATGTGCTTTTGTGTTATATCTGTTATAAATGTGGTGTCAATTTTATTTACCTGACACAGCGATCCACCAGTTTTGGAAGGTTTGACACATTCAGAAATCAACACTCCCCTTCCAGACTTGAGGAAAATGGAGCACCTGAGGTAAGAAGAATTTGCATGAATAAGACACTTATTAATCTGAAAGCTTATGCCTTATGATACCATGTTTCACTATTTTTCATTGTGTAGAAGAAAAAACAGCAGCCTATATTAATTCCAACTGTCTAAGTGACCACTGGATGGGGGGGTTTTTATACATAAAAGGATTTAAAAAAACATATTGTGTTTTTTGCTTGTATGAAACAGGCAGAGGGTGAACCAACAGCTGAAAACTGTGAGAAACCGGGAAGTTTGGGAAAAAAGATGAAGGCCATTTCGATGACTATGCGTAAACGGATGGCCAAGAAACATGTCAAATCCGTCTCTGAGGACATGGTGAGTCACAAGTTCCTCATTTAATTACTGACACTGCTTAGGCAACTCGGTCCTTTATTACCCAAAACATCAGCAGTTCATCAGATTGTACAGAGGAGACTGGGTGTTGCTTGGCACATTTAATGAAATATTATATATATATATATATATATATATATATATATATAGTGGGGAGGTGTATTATTCCCTTTGTTGGTTGTTACTATCCTGAAATGTTTTACTATTATTATTATTATTATTATATACAGTGCTGTTCAAAAGTTTGGGATCAGTATGATTTTTAATGATTTTTAAAGAAGTCTTTTCTTCTCATCAAGGCTGTGTTTATTTGATTAAAAACAAAAAAAAACAGTAGTATTGTGAAATATATTTTGTAATTTAAAATAGGTTTTTTCTATTTTGTTATACTTTAAAATATAATTTATTCCTGTGATGCAATGCTGAATTTTCAGCATCATTACTCCAGTTTACTCTAATAAACAGCTGTGATGCTTTTGATGAATAAATACATTAAAAAGAACAACATTTATATGCAATAGAAATCTTTTGTAACAATACACCCTACCGTTCAAAGTGTGGGGTCAGTACATTTTTTCTTTTATTTTTTGTTCGAAAGAAATCAATACTTTTATTCAGCAAGGATGTGTTAAATTGAGTATTAGTAAAGACTTGTATTGTTAGAAAAGATTTCTATTTTGAATAAATGCTGTTCTTTTTAACTTTTTATTCATCAAAGAATCCTGAAAAGTATCATAGGTTCCAAAAAAATATTAAGCAGCACAACTGTTTCCAACAATGATAATAAATCAGCATATCAGAATGATTTCTGAAGGATCTTGTGTCACTGAAGACTGGAGTAGTGGCTGATGAAAATACAGCTTTGCATTAGCTGAATTTTGCCACGTACCGTGTTTTTCGGAGAGTGTACCTTATGACCCAGAAATTATGACCGACAAAACCAACCCCTGAAACCAACAAACCCCAGTTCTCCCTATCACTTAATCTGTAGAATAGTTTGTACGAATATCCAGACTGACATTTTAATTGGTGCAGGGTGATGACACTGAGGGTGAAACAGAGAACGGGTCTCCAGCAGAGAAGAGCTCAGACCACACCAGCAACTCGTTAGAAAGCCTCTACAGTGGACAGAGCTCATCCAGTAAGTATCTACACGCGAGCGACTGAATTAGAAAGTGATTTGACATTGTAATCATACTCTTTTTGTTTATATTTACCGGCTCAGGCGGTGTGGCTAGCAATTCAGATGTATCCAGTAACAGAGACAGCCTGAAACTGGAGGAGGAAGTGCCCTACACTGGGCAGTTCTGCGGGCGGGCAAAAGTACATACAGACTTTGTCCCCAGCCCATATGACACAGACTCCCTCAAACTAAAGGTGAAATGATAATTGTGATTTTCATACTTAAAGGAAAAACATTAACTGCCAACAGTAAGTTAATGGTGTTGGTGATCTTTTTCAGGTGGGAGACATCATCAACATCATAAGTAAACCACCTATGGGCATATGGACAGGAATGCTTAATAATAAAGTGGGAAATTTCAAGTTTATTTATGTGGATGTTCTGCCTGAGAAAGAAAAGGAAGAAGAGGAGGAGGCCCCAAAAATCAGATCTGTCAAAGTATGCAAGAAGCCACGACCAAATACCCTCCTGGAGTTATTAGAGAGACTTAATTTAGAGGTATGACAAGACTGGACACACAAACATTATTTATCCTTCATACCTACCTGCTTAAAGGGGTTGTTCACCCAAAAATTAAAATTCTGTCATTAATTACTCATCCTCATGTCATCCCGTAAAACCTTCGCTCATCTTCGGAACACAAATTAAGATATTTTTGATGAAATCCAAGAGCTTTCTGACTCTGCAAGTTATAAAAAATTATTTTCGTTTTCTTTGTGCACAAAAAGTATTCTTGTAGATTCATAAAATGAACGACTGATGTCACATGGACTATTTTATCAATGTCCTTACTACCTTTCTGAGCCTTGAACATGTCAGTTGCGTTGCTGTCTATACAGGGTCAGAAAGTTTTCCGATTTTATAAAAAATATCGTAATATGTGTTCAGAAGATGAACGAAGGCCTTTACGGGTTTGGAACAACATGAGGGTGAGTAATTAATGACAGAATTTTTATTTTTGGGTGAAGTGTCCTTTTAATGCTGCAAAATCCACCAGAAAACTATCAGCGGTTTTTAACGTCACTATCTTTACTTCACACTGATTGGCTGCTACCAGTGTATTAATTATTAACTAAAATAAAGAGTATTACAAACTATTTTCTGTAACTGAAAAAAAGCTGAAATAAAAGAAAATATAAATATTAGATGAAAAACTTAAAACATTTTTTTTTAAACATTGCCTTGTAAACGAACTAAAATAAATAATTTGAAGTTAAAGTACTAAAATAATATAAATATAACAATATAAAATATATAATAGTAATACATAATAGTATATAAATATATTAATAAAATAATATAAATAATAATAGCTTTATAATTAATGTTTAATAAAAATGACAAAACACTTAAAAACATACTTGCAACAAATATAAAATGAATATTAAAAAAAGGCCAATTTAAAAAAATGCTATAATAGTATATAAATGATACTGCCTTTTTTTGCCATTCACATACACTACCAGTAAAAAGTTTTTGAACAGTAAGATTTTTAATGTTTTTTAAAGAAATCATTTATTTGATCCAAAGTACAGCAAAACAGTAACATTTTGAAATATTTTTACTATTTAAAATAGCTGCTTTCTATTGAAATATATTTTAAAATGTAATTTATTCCTGTGATTTCAAAGTTGAATTTTTAGCATCATCATGTGGATCATGTGACACTGAAGACTGGAGCAATGATGCTGAAAATTTAGCTTGGACCACAGGAATAAATTACATTTTAAAATATTCAAATAGAAAGCAGTTACTTTAAATAGAAAAAAACATTTCGCAAAATTAATGCTTTTTCTTTTAAAAACATTACAATTCTTACTGTCCAAAAACTTTTGACTGTTAGTGTATATTTGAGCTTTTCTGAATATTTTGACACCCTGTTACTACATTTTAATCCCACAAAATGTACAAAAAATTAAATAAATAAACAGTCCATAAAGCTCCATAAAGAATGAATTAAAAATGCCTGCTAACATCCACACTAGTGGACATATATGATTCAGATCATTTAAAGATTCAAGATAATTTCACTAAATTTCCAGTTAAAAATGTCCATAAATTTGTCTTTGACTGGATAGTTTGCATATGTATTGCACATTTTAATGTTTAAAATCTTTTTTGTCACAGGAACATGCATCTTCATTACTCCTCAATGGCTACCAGACAGTAGATGATCTCAAACACCTGAAAGAGAGGCATTTGATTGAGCTGAACGTGACCGATCCTGAACACAGACGCAGGTTGCTTGCTGCGTCAGACTGCCTCTATGTCACAAGCAGTGAGTATCAATACAGGCCGTCTGACTTACAGCTTTAGGCAAAACCACATTTTGGTTTTCTCTGTGTCCATCTCAGGAAACATTATGTCAGCAAGCCTCAGGAAGGACACCGATAACGCAATCTTTGCATCATCTATTTTGGTGTTTTGACGAAATTCTGCCTTTTTGAAATACTAGAGTCGGAAAGTCACAACCTTATCTGTTTAAATTTAATCCATAACGCTCTGTGCAGTCAGGAACGGCCCTTTCCTGTAAATGCGGGTCAGGATTAATTGGCGTTTGGATGTGGGCTCACTGTGTGAGCAGGTGGCACATGGCTGGGCTGCTCTTGCTAATATGAGTGTGGGATAATAACCAGGAAGACATACTGTCATTTAATTAACATTAATTTCATTTGGGTTTTTGCGCAAATGCAAACCTGATTTGCTTGGCAGAGATGAAATTAATGAGTTTATGTGAGAGATTTAACCTTTCTTTGCTTTGGTTTACAGAAGACGAAGAGGGAGAGATGAAGGGCAATGAGGAGGAAGACAAAGATAATGACTGTCCCAGAGACTCAGGTTGTTTTATTCCGGCAGAGTGTCCTGACAGCTGAGACTTATCTAACATCTCTCTTCTGATATCATTTAATGTTGAAGCTACAAACAGACAGAAATCTGTTCATATGTTTTCATTTGTCACAATGTGTGTTTGTCTTTCATTTAGATGTACTGTGTTTTGTATTTACCCGTTCTTTGTTCAGCTTTGTGTTGATGTAACCTACTTCTGTTTATGTATATGTTAGTTGAACGTTCATGGCAACATACTTGTACGTGAGGAATTTTTACAGCTTTTACAAATGGTTATCATGACTGAATTGTATATAATATTATTACAAATAAATTATTTATTCTGCAACCTTCTTTTCTGCATTGCTACTGCTGTTAAAATTCATACTATTCATTTTCCATTTGTTTCTCAAAATAACTAGTTGGTTTTGGTGGGTGTTTGGTGGGATGAATTTCCAGATGACTACTCACGTGCAATGTGTGATAAGGAGGTTTCGTTTCAAAGCACTTTCCAGTTTCCATCCTTTGCTTGAATTAATATTTAATACACAACTCCCCTCTCTGATCAGGACGCTATATTGGTAATGACTAATGCTTACTGATAGAATCTCGATTCCATTTATTTTTAGAAAATGTAAAAGTTCTTTGAAACAAGACACCTATGTTTATAGTTTATATCAATTTTACTAAGGTCTTGTGGCAGGAAACATATATGTTTGTGACCACATTTATTAATTCGACTTCTCTGCTTGGGGGGGAAAAGAAAAGAGAGAGAGAGAGAGAGAGAGAGAGAGAAATAAAGAAAGAAAGAAAGAAAGAAAGAAAGAAAGAAAGAAAGAAAGAAAGAAAAATCTTTGAACAGATGCATATGATAGAGTGGAAAAATATTTTACTTGATTAATAATTAATATTACTACATAATTAATAAATGCAGGTTTCCCAAAAAGTATTTTTAAATTACAGCTTAATTTTGTACTGGATTTTAAATGTATTACTACTGCTGCTACTACTACTACTATTATTATTATCATTTATTATTATTATTATTATTATTATTATTATCATTTTTATTAGTTTGTACCATGCATACTTTTAAATAAATATAATATATCAATATAATAAATAAATACATCAATATAAATAAAATATCGACTAAAAAAATAAAAATGTCAAATTGTGCTTTTTTCCCCCTTGCTATTCTTAGAAAATGTATAATTCAGAGGGGGAAAGTCAGATTACGAGATTACGATATAAAATGCAAGAACTCTAACTTTAACTGAAAATTATTATTTTTATTATTTTTTATTAGTTTGTACCATGCATACTTTTCTGGCTATCCACTAAAATAAAATAAATCTAAAATATAACAAATAAATATAATAAAATAAATATAATAAAATATCCACAGAAAAATAAAATAAATATAATAAAAATGGTAAATTGTGGCTTTTCCCCCCTTGCTATTCTGAGAAAAATTATAATTTAGATAATTATAATTAGATATTGTTTTTATTATTATTACTACTATTATTATTATTATCGTTTTTATTAGTTTGTACCATGCATACTTTTCTGGCTATCCACTAAAATAAAATAATAAATCTAAAATATAATAAATAAATATAATAAAATATCCACAAAAAAATAAAAATGGTAATATAAACTGTAAGAACTCTAACTTCGACATATTATTATCCTGTTTAATACTGTAAAACTACTTTGACACAATCTGTTAAAATGTAAAAATCTGTTAAAAGGGCTATAGCTATGTACAAAGAAAACAACGAGTTTATATCTCGCAATTCTGCCTTTTTGTAATTACCTTGTTTTTATTATTGTTATTCTGTGGCAGAAACAGGCTTCCATATCTAGTGCTCCTCCTCCCAGTTACAATGCTGAATTTATTTAAAGTCTCCGGTTTCGAAACTAAAAAGGATGACAGGAAGTTGTGCGTAAGTCCGCTTGCGCTTTACAGTGCATTCTGGGAAATGTAGTTAAAAACAGCACGCCTGTATCCATGCGACTGATGAAAAGAACTACAACCCCCATAAGCCTAACAGTCTGTATTAGGTCGACGTGTATGTTCGTTCAGTCGGCGCAGATAGTAAATGAACATCTCTTATACGGATATCCATAAAATATTGAGTTGGAGACATGGCTGGAGAAATGTCCATAATAGGTGAGTGTAAATTAAACTATTGTTCTCAGAAAGATATATGTCAAATTTAACAGAATAACCATTTATGTAGCCGTTAGCTAGAAATGGAACTGACGCATCTGGCATGAAAGTCCCAAATAATTGACTGTAGGTGGACAACTACCGGTATATAAGACAGAGAGATAGTTATATTGTCCAGCTTGAGACAAAACAGTCAGCCTTAAACATCAGATGACTATATACGCCTTTTATAGACAACTGGCGTCTGTTACAGATGTTACTACATACTACAGATGTTACAGCGGCTGTGTCTCAAATCCTAGTTTAGCTACCTAACTAGACGGCATGTTTGGGCATCAGGAATATGGTCTAGATTTCACCAATAAATTATATGCCATTGTATCTTTTGTAATACATATTAACAACATATACATTATGGTAACCATTGGTGTATAACAACAGAAACATTGTTTTCTTAGTCATATATATTTTTGTGTGTCCCTACAGGTTCTGTCATCCTGGCATTGTTCCTGGCAGGATATCTGGGACAACAGTACCTGCCCCCTCCGAAGCCCAGGGTGATTGGATTGGATCTTGGGACCACGTTCTGCTCTGTGGGAGTATTTCAGCCTGGCACAGGCGAGATTGAGGTTATTGAAGACGACAAAGGTCGCAAAAGCATTCCGAGTGTAGTGTCATTCACCCCCACCGGTGTGTTTTCTGGACATGAGGGTCAGGAATTATCAGACATAAATCCTCAAAACACAATCTATGATGCTAAGAGATTTATAGGGAAGATTTTCGACCAAGAGACTTTAGAGAAAGAGAGCGCACGATACCCATTCAAGGTACGCATTTCATATTTTACACTCTTTCATTGCTCTCACACAGCTTGCAGTATCTCTAATGTTTTCTCTACTATTTTAGGTGATATACAACAACGGGAGTGCTGAATTTTTAGTCTCTACAAATAGCACCTTCACAATTACTCCTGAATTCATCGGATCCCGTCTCCTGCTGAAAATGAAAAAGATGGCAGAGAAGCAACTGGGAATATCTATCGAGAAAGCCGTCATATCAGTGCCAGCAGAGTTTGACGAGAGGCAAAGAAACTACACTATAAGGGCTGCTAACCTAGCTGGTCAGTCTACTACTCACTTCTTAAGGTGTACATTAATCGCAAACAGGAACTATGTCACACAAACACACTGCAATGACCAACAGAAAGCTGCTTGGTTTGAAAGTAACTTCTGTGTGAGCTGTCCTTCTTACATCTCCATGCTATTTATAATTGACCTTTTTTTGGCTATTGTGACCACACCTTTAGTCAGTCAATTACGTCTTGCTATTGGAAACTATGGAAGCCAGCCTAAAAAAAAAAAGATAAACTGTGACTATTTTCTCACTAGGTGCGAGTTGTGAGATGTAACCTCAAAATTGCTACCAAAAAAACAAAAAATCTGAATTCTGACTTTTTTGCAATTACCTTTTTATTTTTTATTCGTGGAGGAATCTGGCTTCCATAGAAATCAGGACAAGTAGCCTAAAAGCTGATAATGTTCTTGTTAAAATCTACAATAGTTAACTGATCGATCACGTCTTCTTCATCAGGACTAGACATCCTGCGGGTGATCAACGAGCCTACGGCAGCGGCAATGGCTTATGGACTGCATAAAGCAGAAGTGTTTAATGTGCTGGTGGTGGATCTGGGAGGAGGAACGCTGGATGTGTCACTTCTTAATAAGCAGGGTGGCATGTTCCTTACCAGAGCAATGGCAGGTGAGCGGAGTGATATTACATTGTTAATGTGTCAACTAGCAGAGATCTTTTTAAATACATGGTAGGAATATCTGTGTGGCTATTAATGGGCAGGGCTGCTTTGTTATTTACATATTTTAGAACGCACCCAGCTCTGTGTCTTCTCCATTATTGCAAGTTAAGCAATTATTAAAGCATTATTAAAGCAAAGAAGTGAAAGAAATAATGGGTGTAACATAAAGCCAAGTATAGTTGTATGTGGTTGCCAAGAAGTTTATTTTAATTAACAACATTAATATAGAATTCAGCTGAGGTCCATTTACGAAATTTGAAGCGTTTATAATATTAGCTTAATCAGTTCAAGTCTAATTCCAGTGTTGCAGTCTTAATGATTTTTTGCACTGATAATGCTCTTGTTAACTCATTATGAATACTCGTATGTTGGGCTGGACGATTAATCGAAAATTAATCGAAATCAAATTCAGAACTTCTAACTGATGTAATTTTCCCGGTTATTTCGTTTTTTTTAATCCTGTTAATACTTTCCCATTAAAAACATACTACCTTGAGTCAGCGCTATACGGACATGTATAACTGTTGCGTATGCGTCTTTTGTAGCGTCTCGCACGTGAGTAGCAGGTTTAAGGCATTGCGTCAAGTTAAAGGAATATAAACTTTTACATGTAGCCCCGCTCATCAGTGTCCTTTCCAAAACAGTGAACCATTCAGAAGACCAGGCAAGCATTTGTTTACAGCTTTTGTTTTTCATAAGACCTCTACATTTCAAGCAATTTGATTTCGATTGTTTGAAATATTCAACAAATAACCATGAATAGTTTATTTCCTTCAGTTAATCTAAAATCACAAAGATAAGAAATGCAGTTGAGTATATTTACAGTACAAACCTTTAATGAAGTATGAGGGCAAAAAAAAAGTAAAATAAATCGTTCATTAATCGTAATCGAGGTTAAATATTCAGTTATTCGAAATTATATCTGTTATATTTAGGTTATATCGTCCAGCCCTATTCATACATAGGGTTGGTTATCGTTTGAATTTTATCGATTCCGATTCTTATCGATTCCTAGTTTTGATTCCAATAAGATTCTTAAAATCCAATAAAAAATGGAACCAGTTCTCGACTCATATGCAACTCATATGTGTCTTTCTGATATTAAAATAGGCCATTCACTTGATTTGTGCAGAGTCTTCAGAAAAGTTTCGATGGCATTTTCCTTTCGTCATACCTCCGTATAATGCCAAATACAGTGGTGTTTATAAGCGCAGTGCTATTTCTGCTTAGTCACAAGCACTACCTCCTGGCAGACACTGAATTTGCATTTTCGTTCAGTTCGTCTGCCTTTTTGTTCAAATTAATAATATATAATACATTCTTCTTTATTATTTTGATTCATCCCTTTTCTTTAAAATGGTTTGAGTGCCTAAATGCAAGGTTTAGGCTTTTATAAAAACGTTTTGCTTGTAATCACAATAATGTATTCCCCTACTGGTCCTCCCGTTCAACAAAAAAAGAGATGTGACTCAGCATTTTCTCCATCGTCAAATCATGTCCAGTACCAATGTTTACGCTTGTTTTTTGCCTCTGTCTGTCTTTCTTGTGGATTTTTTTATGAGTACTTTTATGAGTATAGTGGGTGTATATCATTTAAATGACTCTCCACACCACTGCTTGCATCTTTAAAATATAAAACAATTAATTTATAATATTATGTTATAATATAATACCACTTTAAATTATAATACAGAAACATTAAAATAGAAATATATTAATAAAAAATTTGCTGAGAAGGTTTTCTAGTTGAGTTCTACAGTTTTTGAAACTGATTTGGAAATTATTTTGTGTAAGTTGTTTTTTCATATACTTATACAGTCATCACCATTAGAAAATTCATAGAAAATAATTGAAATTCGCGGTATAGAGAATGCATATGACCTTTTGTATTCTAATACTCATGTCATGTTTTCCCCTTGCCCTGTGGTTTGGCCTCAATGAGTATTTAGGTTACAAGGTTTGGGTAGTTCAATCTCACTGAAACCACTGACATTTACCTAACACACATAGAAATGGTGTCACATCAGGTGCGCAAACCCTCATCCTGTTTTATCACGAGATTAACACGTGGTCTTCCATCTCTACAGGTAATAACAAGCTAGGAGGGCAGGATTTCACCCAACGTTTGCTGCAGTACACCATCGAGCGAGTGCGACAGCAGTACGGCGTACCTCCTACTCTAAAGGAAGACATCCACCTTCTCCGACAGGCTGTGGAGGCCGCCAAGATCAACCTCACTCAGGAGCCTCACATTCACCTCCGAGTTCCTCTTCACCTGCAGACAACGGGAGTGAGCGGAGCACAGGAGGAAAAAGTCCTGTTTGAGGAGAAGCTGACGCGGGAACTCTTTGAGGAGCTGAATGCGGATCTCTTCCAGAAGATTCTGGCACCCATTGAGACTGTCCTCGTAGAGGGCCATCTAGAAAAAGGGGAAGTCGATGAAATCGTCCTGGTCGGAGGATCTACAAGAATCCCTCGCATCAGACAGCTCATTAGTCAGTACTTTGGGAAGGAACCAAACACCTCAGTAGACCCTGACCTGGCCGTGGTGACCGGGGTAGCCATTCAAGCAGGCATCATGGGCGGCTCTTGGCCTCTCCAAGTCAGCGCAATTGAAATTCCCAACAGGCACCTTCGGAAGACTAACTTCAGCTGATTGGTTGAGAAGACTGGTTAAGAAACTGCTACTTGGGCATTTGTCATGTGACTGCTGTGTGCCAACAAACCAAAAACCGGTTAAACAATGTTTTATGTTTTTGCTTCCTTAAACGCATTAGCTTTGCAATGAATTCCTGTTAGCAGGCCAAACACAATGGTTACTGGAGCATTTGTGCTTAACGTCTGGACTTGTTGGCCCAAATTACAGTTTATACATTTATCTTCAGAAAAGATGCAGAGTATTTATTTAGTTTTCTGTTATATATATAGCGTTTTATCCTGAGCAAATGTCTGCTTGGGACCATATTGGTTAGTTTATTGCCTTCTGTGTGCCTAACTGGTACTAACTGTGCAATAAGTCTCTGACATCTGGTTTTGGCAGGTTAAATGATATTGTATTCAGGGAAGCAGCTGTTTGTATATAACTGAATAATCATTCCAGTCTCGGCTATTTATTATTTATTTATTTTGCCAAGGCTAGTTGTGATTTCAGCTAGCTGTTTCTGTCTTCCAGTAAGACAGACACAGCTAGCTGAAATCATAACTAGCTTTTGCTTGCCACAATCGGTGCCACAGTTAAATGTGTGTTGTAGACTAAAAATAGTCTGATTTTTACTTCATTTTTTAAAGACTTACTGTCTTTACTGTGAGTTTGTTTTTTGTTTCTTTCCTAACAGAGTTAAAAGGTTAACCTTAGTTCACACAAAAATGAAAATTCTGTTATTAATTACTCACCCTCATGTCCTTTCAAACGCGCAAGACTTTCGTTCATCTTCGGAGCACAAATGAAGATGTTTTTGATGAAATCAGAGTTTCCAGGCCCAGAAAGGTAGCAAGGACGTCGTTAAAATAGTCCATGTGGCATCTGTGGTTCAACCGTAATTTTATGAAGCTATGAGAATACGTTTTTGTGCGCAAAGAAAACAAAAATAACGACTTTATTTAATATTTCTTCTCTTTCGCGCGTTTAGCGCATCCGGGTTTCTCGTCAGAACGCGTCGTGATAATGTCGTGAACGCGCGTCGACTGACGCGGAAGAGAAGGAATTGTTGAATAAAGTCGTTCTTTTTTGTTTTCTTTGCGCACAAACAGCATTCTCGTAGCTTCGTAACATTAAGGTTGAACCAATGATGTCACATCGACTATTTTAACATTGTCCGTACTACATTCCATTACACATCTGTCTATGTCGTATTTCATCAGAAGTGTCTAAATTTGTGTTTTGAAAATGAACGAATGTCCTACGGGTTTGGAACAACATAAGGGTGAGAAAATAATGACATAATTTTCGTTTTTGGCTGAACTAACGCTGTAAGTATTTGTAAACTTTAATACCACCTGCCAACGATTAAATATAAGCCACTTAAAACGTACCAGCATGACCAATGTGGTATTTACATGATTAAATCTTTAAACTGAAGCTTTTATAAGAATGTGAATTAAAATATATATAAATGTTTATTTAAATATAGATATATATTTCGTGTTTAGTTTCACATTTACTGCATATTAAACAAGCAAAGTATAATTAACCAGAAGGACCAAAAAATAGCTTTTTGTGTTGGCCTGTTTGTTTACATAATACTAAAAGCTCAATATTAGATGTGAAATTACATTATGCCAAGTGTGAACTTAGTTTAATGCACTTTACATACAGAAGAGGAGTTCAGAACATTGCACAACTCAAAAGGGAAAACAGTTATACATTTATCATTGTGAATGCATATTCAAATCTTTCCTGTAACTTAAAAATATTCTTACAATTCTATTTTTGTACAGTCCTGTATTATTTCATTTGTTGCATTATGCACAGTACCTGGTTTGTGTTTCATTAAAGTTAACTTTTGCTGCTGCGCAAAGAAAACAAACGTTGTTAAAACTGCAGTTTTTTATTGATTGACCTCTGAAACACATCAATACAAAATAAAAACATCAAACAGCACAATCGTTCAGCCTCGTCCTCTGTGTGACAGCACAAGCCACTGTAAACAATGTCACATCTCACATTTACAATATTAAGGGTCAGGACATCGCAATGGGAAGCCCTGTACAAAATATTTAATACATGAAAAGCCTAAACAAAAGGGCTGAGACTAAAATGACAATGCAACAGTTTAAAAAATAAAAAATGATCACTGAACAATATTCAAACACACTTTTTTATTATAGGACAGTGTCCAAGTAATATTGCACGGCATTGAAACTCCAAGCCAGCTTCCTTTATAAACAGTGTTCAACAACTAATTCTGAACAGACCCCCCTTTTTATGGATCTTTAAGTTTTGGTTGTTAATTTTAACCTAACTTAGGGAATTGTTTTTGTTGTCGTTCATAAATTAAACCACAGATATGTATGCAGAACATATGCCTAAATTTTCCATCTGGCATCATACCGACCAAGATGATAAGGCTGGGTGATTTCCTTCCAAAATGACAACTGAACCACATGCTAAATAGGTGGTATATCAAATACAGTAAATATCACTTGAAGGCTAAAGGCAGGCACTCTGTAAACACCTGTTTTGTTCTTGGAAATGCACAACTTTTTCAACAGAAGGCATCGTTAGACTGTGAATATCACCAAATCAAGATCTAGAAATTAAAAAAAAAAAAAAAAAAAAAAAAACTGGCATGAATGTTACACTCCACATTGGCTGGCTATGGAAGATTAGAAAAAATAAAATCCCCAAAAACCGACAGATAAAATCCACTATATCATCACAGGCATGCTTTCAATACGAAGCAAGTAACGGGCATTCCAGGATCCTCAAGCGTTACGTAGGGGAAGAGGCCACAGATTTGGTAATAGTCGACAGAAGAACCGCACTTCCTACTTCTCCTTACCGTCCAGAATTGAAAACAAGCAACTTAATAGTGAAAGAAAAGCTCAATTTTCTGTACATGGGTCCATAAACAGTAGGCTAAGAGTTAAGTCAGTAGTTCAGAGGAGACACCACAAGCTTGTTTAGGATGTGATGTGATTTTTCGTTCCTTGAGTCAATAAACAACGTTTTAATTGGTGTAGTAGTTAAATCCGTTTTCCGTATAGGGTTCGTCGTTGGTGACTCCGTTGCTCACCTCTGTGGAACAAGATGAAAGCAGGCAATACAAATTATGCTTAACACCCACAACGTTTACAAGACCTTCACTGCGACAATTTGCAAACCAAGGATCTTCGATCGTACTTGAGATACACCGGCTCTGTTCCAAATCCTAGTGAGCTGTCTACCTCGACAGCATTTTATTAGCGTCATAGGTGTGAATTTCCGATGGTGTTTTAGTGCCACGTTAAAAAAAAAAAATAATAAAAAATTGTAAAAATCCGAAAATTCAATATTTACTGAATATTACGAGATTAAACTTGAAATGTTTTGAGAATAAAGTCACAATTTTGAGAATAAAGTTGAAATTTTGAGAACAAGTTGAAATGTTTCGAGAAAACAGTTGAAATTTCAAGAATAAAGTCGAAATATTTAGAGAATAAAGTCGAAATGTTTTGAGAATGGTGCATGCATATAGCCGGATTGGGGAGAAGTTGCCAGGCCACCGGAATTTATTTGAATGTATGTGGGATTATTACCAAAATATTTTGAGAATTCAACTTCACTCTCGAAACATTTCGACTTTATTCTCATAATATTTCGACTTTATTCTCGTAATATTTTGAAAATTTGATCTTTATTTTTGAAATATTTCAACTTTATTCTCAAAACACTTCGACTTTATTCTCGTAATATTTTGAGAATTTGATCTTTATTTTTGAAATATTTCAACTTTATTCTCAAAACACTTTGACTTTATTCTCGAAACACTTCAACTTTATTCTCGAAACATTTCGACTTTATTCTCGTAATATTTTGAGAATTCAAACTTTATTTTTGAAACACTTCGACTTTATTCTCATAATATTTCGACTTTATTCTCTGAATATTTTGAGAATTTGATCTTTATTTTTGAAATATTTTAACTTTATTCTCGAAACATTTCGACTTTACTCTCATCATATTTTGAGAATTTGATCTTTATTTTTGAAATATTTCAACTTTATTCTCGAAACACTTCGACTTTATTCTCGAAACATTTCGACTTTATTCTCGTAATATTTTGAGAATTCAAACTTTATTCTCGAAACATTTCGACTTTATTCTCGAAACACTTCGACTTTATTCTCGAAACATTTCGACTTTATTCTTGAAACATTTCGACTTTACTCTCGTAATATTTAGACTTTATTCTCGAAACACTTTGACTTTATGCTTGTAATATTTCGAGTTTATTCTCGTAATATTTTGAGAATTTGATCTTAATTTTTGAAATGTTTCAACTTTATTCTCGAAACACTTCGACTTTATTCTCGAAACATTTCGACTTTATTCTCGTAATATTTTGAGAATTCAAACTTTATTCTCGAAACAT
>JAHKKF010518959.1:0-10911 GCA_019740295.1 Labeo calbasu | reverse complement strand
ACTTCGACTTTATTCTCGAAACATTTCGACTTTATTCTCGTAATATTTTGAGAATTCAAACTTTATTCTCGAAACATTTCGACTTTATTCTCGAAACATTTCGACTTTATTCTCGAAACATTTCGACTTTACTCTCGTAATATTTAGACTTTATTCTCGAAACACTTAGACTTTATGCTTGTAATATTTAGACTTTATTCTCAAAACACTTTGACTTTATTCTAGAAATATTTCAACTTTATTTTCAGAATATTTCAACTTTATTCGCATAATTTCACCTTTTCTATTCTCAGAAATTTTCTTGAAATATTCTCGACTTTAATCTCATAATCTCAGATTTGTTTTTATTTTTAACATGGCCCTAAAACGCAGTCGCAGTCGTGAATCTGATGTGAAAGCAGTTCAAAACAGTAAACTGCATACTTTTTCTACCTTATAAGGTGGACTTTTGTCTCAAAGTGATAGTTCACCCTAAAATAAAAATTCTGGGTCCCACTTTATATTAAGTGGAGTTAACTGCTATGTACTTGCATCAAAAATAAGTACAATGTACTTAATGTGGTCATATTGTATTGCAAATCACTTTTGTTGCTATTGAGGTGGGATATGGGTAAGGTTAGGGAGATACTTGGTGGTATGGGTAGGTTTAAGGGTGGGTTAAGGTGTAAGGGATGGGTCAACAGTGTAATTATAAATGTAATTACAGAAATTAATTACAGATGTAATTACATGGAGGTTTTTTAAAATCTACGTACAATGTAAATACATGTATGTACACAATAAGTGCATTGTATCAAATGATTAATTTCAATGGAAGTACTTAGTAGTTCAGGCTACTTAATATAAAGTGGGACCAAATTCTGTCATTAATAACTCACCTTCATGTCGTTCCAAACCTGTAAGACCTTAGTTCATCTTTGTAACACTAATTAAGATGTTTTTGATAAAATGAGCGTGATTAAATAATGACAGAATTTTCATTTTTTGGTAAACTATCCCTCTAATATGCTTTCTTATATAGTAGCTGCCTATGCACTCGGCATACTTGGAACAGAGCCACTAGTGAAAAAGCAAACTGTAGGCCTTCTTTGCCACATATCTGAATGATCGGGTTAGTTATCATCACTTTCATACTCACCATACGCAGGCCACAGTTACCCTGGCCATTGATGCTACAGCACTGCATGAGCTATCATTCAAGCTTTGGGATGTCAGCGGAGTATGGATTGTTGGATTGATGGATGAATGGATGCAGGAAGAGATGGGATGGTGGCGGACAGTGAGAAACAGGAGGGAGAGGGGAGGGAATGAGATGGAATGGGATGGAGGGATGCGGTAACACAGACTCAAACCCAGGAGGTGGACAGCTACTGTGGCTGACCTTAGAAACAGGGCAAAAACACACACAGAGGCATGCAAACACTGTTGGGATACATGCACACACCATATTAATCCAAAAACACATTGCATGCAACACGTGTACAGTCAGCTGGACGTTGGCTGTACTTTTCCCACTTATTACACAGCTACTTGTCAAAGAAATATATCACAAATGGATCCTCTGCAGTGAATGGGTGCCATCAGAATCAATGTCCGAACAGTTGATTAAAAACATTACAATAATCCACATGACTACAGTTCGTCAGTTAATGTCTTGTGAAGTTAAAAGCTGTGTGTTTTTACACAAATCCATCATCAAACGTGTGTATCCATAATATTACTTCCTCCAGTGAGAAAGCCATCTCATCTGAATCAGGTGAAAAATGTGCACAGATCAAACACCATTTAAACAGTTGTAAACAAATATGTTGAATATTTTTCTTTCTTCTTTTTTTTTTTTTACATCTTTTCATTTCACAAGACATTACTTGATGGACTGGAATTGTTTCTGAGTGTGACTCATTCTGACGGCACCTATTCACTGCAGAGGATCCATTGGTGAGGAAGTGATGTAATGCTACACTACCAGTAAAAAGTGTTGTAATGTTTTTTTAAAAGAATTCTCTTCTGCTCACCAAGTCTGTATTTATTTGATACAAAATACAGCAAAAGCAGTAATATTGTGTTATATTTTTACTATTTAAAATAACTGCTTTCTATTTGAATATATTTTAAAATGTAATTCATATCTGTGATCATATCTAAACTTTCAGTATCATTATTCCAGGCTTCAGTGTCACATGATCCTTCAGAAATCATTCTAATATGCTGATTTGCTGTTCAAGAAACATTTTTTATTATTATTATCCATATTTAAAACAGTTAAGTAAAATATTTTCTGCATTCTTTGATGAACAGAAAGATCCAAAGATCAGCATTTATCTGAAATAAAAAGTTTTTGTAACATTATACAAATTTTACTCAGCAAAGATGCTTTAAATTGATCAAAAGTGATGATAAAGACATTTATAAATGTTACAAAAGATTTCTATTTCAGATAAATTCTGTTCTTCTAACCTTTCTATTCATCAAGAAAACCTGACAAATTCTACTTAGCTGTTGTCAACATAATAATAATATTAAATGACTTTTTGAGCAGCAAATCAAAATATTTCATTGATTTCTGGAGTGACTTTAGTAATGACGCTAAAACTTAGCTTTGAAATCACAGGAATAAATTACATTTTAAATACATTCAAATAGAAAACAGCTATTTTAAATAGTAAAAATATTCAAAATGTTACTGTTTTTGCTGTACTTTGAATCAAATAAATGTGTGGTGAAGCAGAAGAGACTTCTTTAAAAACATTAAAAATATTACTGTTCAAAAACTTTTGACTGGTAGTGTAAATTTCTCCAAATCTGGTCCGATGTAGAAGCCCATGTACATCTTGAATGGTCTGAAGGTGAGTACAGTTTCAGCAAATTTTCATGTTTGGGTGAACTATTCTTTAAAAATGATTACTGAAGTCCTTCAGTTTTGAGTCACAAGATGGCGCTAACAAGCTTTTCTAGCTTCTTGGTGAAATGAGAGACACTGTAGAGTAGCATTTGAGACATGGACATATAGCACCAGTACAATGGTGAAGTATGTAGTTTAGTGATTATTTGATTGACCAATCAGAACCAAGTATTTCATAGCGCTGTGTAATAAGCTTAACATATAGCACACTCTCATACACACACAATATGAGAAACGTCAAAAGGATGTGGTTAGGTGGCTCTTACCAGAGAAGATGAGCTTCTCCTTCATGATGTTGACATCTCTGCTGGATCTCCTGACGGCTGCACTCAGCATGATCTGCTCTGGGTTGTAGCTACGCATCCCGCTCATTCTCCACCTGGGTTCACGCGCACATACACAAACACACACGTACACAAAATGACCTTAGCGACCACATTTGGAGTTTGCATTGATACTAATGACTCTATCCATTTTTTAACACGTTATTTCACAGTTATTTAATTTCTCATGTACACTACCTTTCAAAATTTTGGAGTCAGTGACTTTAAAAGAAACTTGGATTCATTAAATTGATCAAAAGTGACGGTAAAATGTAAATTGTTTTCGTTGAAAAAAAGTAAAAACTCTACAATTAAATAATCTGTAACTGTCCGTCATGTGTTTGTCACCCCCTAGTGGAAAAGTGCAGAATGATTTAGCAACCCTTCTGTTTGTGAACCTTAAAGGAGAACTCCAGTTCCAGAACAACAATTTACAAATAATTTACTCACCCCCTTATCATCCAAGATGTTCATGTCTTTCTGCCTTCAGTCGTAAAGAAATTATGGCTTTTGAGGAAAGCATTTCAGGATTTTTCTGCATATAATGGACTTCATTGGTGCCCCGAATTTGAACTTCCAAAATGCAGTTTAAATGTAGCTTTAAAGGGCTCTAAACGATCACAGCCGAGGAAGAAGGGTCGAAACGATCGGTTATTGTTTTCGAAAAATAAAAATTTGTATACTTTTTAAGCATAAAAGCTCGTGAAGCACAGGCGCTGGGATGCGCGTCCACGGGTCGTTCTTGAACGATTCGTTCATTTTGGACGAATCTTTAATGTGACTCGGGAAGAACGAGCCGTCTCGGGAAGTGAGTCTTTCAGTCGCGCATGCGCAACATCCTATTAGGTTCTGTACTGGAATTAGTTCACCTGTTTCGAGTCTTAGGGGCTGTCACGTTATGCTGATTTTGCTAAAATGAACGAAATGACTCCAAAAAAGATTCGTTCATTTTGCTGAACGAGACTCAAAGGTCCGAGTCGGTAAAATGATCCGAACTTCCCATCACTAGTACGAATCACGTCTTCGAATCACCACAAGGTCATCATCTGTGTACTCCTGCTCAGAAAGGTAAAGTATGTCGAAAAACTCCATGTTATTTTCTCCTACAACTTCAGAATCGTCCGGCATCGTTGTACCTTTTTGTTTGTAAACAGCGTTTGACTTACTTGCACTTTCTAAGTCTTTGCGTGTTCGCTTTGTAAACACTGGGTCTGTGGTTCCACCTACGTTCCGCGTGACCTTTCGACATGATTCAATAGTACATGAACGCGCATCCCAGAGCCTGTGCTACACAAGCTTTTGTGCTTAAAAAGTATACAAAATTTTATTTAAAAAAATGCTAGATAAGACCATTCTTCCTCAGGTGGGATCGTTTAGAGCCATTTTAGAAGTTCAAAATCGGGGCACCAATGAAGTCCATTATATGGAGAAAAATCCTAAAATGTTTTCCTCAAAAAACAGTTTCTTCATGACTGAAGAAAGAAAGACATCTTGGATGACAAGGGGGTGAGTAAATTATTGGGAATTGTTGTTCTGGAAGTGGAGCTCTCCTTTAATCCAAGTCAATTCACACAATATACTTCAATTAAGTATTAATCATATGTTACGTGATAAGCAGTGATATTAAAGTGTATCATGTGGGCTGTGGTTTAGTAAGAAGAGTTAGTAATAGCATTGACAAAATACAGGTAGAACGAAAGATACAGGCAGATAGATTGAAACGGGGTTATACAGAGAAAGAAAGGCAAGAAAGGGAGATATACACTGGCAGCATGGGCCAACAGCGCTGACCCAATTACCTGATCATGTGATAGCTGAGAGATGCCAGAATGCAGCAGAGAAGAGGAGCATGCACATCAGGCAGAGAGCAAGAAGAAGAGGAGGAGAGGTGGAAGATAAGGGTACAAGAGTAAAAGAAAGGGAGAGAATCAAGAGGTCAGTTCAGAAAAGCAGATGCAAATGTCACTATGGCAAGCGCAGCAAACGTAGAGGATCCAGAGCCCCACATCACATTGAGTTTTCAGTTCACACATTTACCAGTGATGCTGATCTCCAACGTTAAACATTAGAATGCGAAACATCATCAATGCAAACACTTTTTCTTCTTATCCTTGCTTCCTTTTCTCTCTCTGGAGGTAATCGTGTTTTGTGATGCATTAATATTTGTTTGTAAAGGTCAAACAATGTGAATTCCCAATAGGAAGCTGTATTTGATTACATCTGATGAAACTAAAACACACTATCTGATTGTGTGAAACAATCCAACAAAGTTATTACATTTTTGTTTACTAGAATTTGCAATCTAGATGTTTTAGGAGTGACTTTAAACAAACTTTAGCTTTCATTACTACAACGTTCAAAGTCATATTTGCTTTCAGACCAAAACTGTACTGCGAGCGAATTTAAGCAGTTTTAAAAAAAGACTTTCACAGAGAACATAAAATTATTGAAATAATTCAAATAAAACATTTATTTAAGAGTAAAAACTAAATATTTGTATATAGGATACTCAAACTTTTTATAATCATTATAATTTTTTATTTGTTAATACTATATTGCTTATAATGTATATGAGATTTGGAAGGACTTTAATAGATTTATTGTTAGCTAAAATTAAATCAGACTTTTAACAATTATTTCCATTAACTGGAATAAAATAAAATAATATTAGACAAAAAGCTTAAACCAAAATTACTAATTCTTTATTGCTCATAATGTATATGAGATTTTGAAGGACTTTGAAAGTTTTATTGTTGGCTAAAATTAAATCTAAAAGTAATATATAAATTTGTTCATATTTTCATTAATTGAAATAAATAAAATAAGATAAAATAATAAAATAAAATCAGAAAAAAATAAGAAACCAAAATTATAAATGTCTTGGCAACTAACAATAAATAATGTAAAAAATAAAATAAGTTGAAGTACTAAAATCACATATAGCCTAAACTGAAATAAAAAATAAAGCTAAATAAAATATATATATATATATAAACATAAAAATGACAAAAGCATAATTACTAAAACTTTAACTAAACTAAATAAATAGATAAATAAACATAAAAATAAAATGCAAATATTATTAAATACTACAATAGAATATAAATAATCTAAAACTAACACTGAAATAAAATTATATAAAATAAAAATGTAAAAAGTTATGTTCACACAAAACATACAATTATTAAAACAATTTAAATAATAAAATAAAACATTTCTTTAGTAGCAAAACCTAAACATATACATATAGGAATTGTCTATAATATTAATATATTTTTTACATTTTCTCATTTTTTTACATATTGCTCATAATGTATATGAAATGAAATGAAATAAAATATAATAAAATAAAACAAAAAAAATCAGATAAAAGACATCAGCCAAAATTATAAATGCTTCTTGACAACTAACTTAAATAATGAAAGTAAAATAAGTTGAAGTACTAAAAACACTATAGCTGAAACAAATAAAAATAAAGCTAAATAAAATATACACATATATCAAATAAAACGAATGAAAATTACAAAAGCACATAAGCATAATTACTAAAACTTAAACTAAACTAAAATAAAACTAAATAAAAACAAAACATAAAAAAATAATTAAAAATACAACAATAGATAATAAATAATCTAAAAATGAGATTTTAGGTAATAATCTACAGCATACCATATCAAACAAGTGGACACTTACTTCTGGAATATAAATATTCCCAGAACTACAGCAAAGGAGATGAGATCAGTAGAGATCCATATCAAGCAGTACTCATCTGGACTCTAGAAAAAGACACAAATGCTGAGACACTCACACCACTAGATGGCGCAAGAGAACAGATATTACAGCCATTGCTGGCTCATTTTTTTTTTTTTTTACCATTAATTATAGTATATAAAACATGCTCGTTAATATAATATTAAACAGCATAATATTATCAATATATTATATGTCATTAACATTAACATTTCAATCATGTATTTGCCCCTTAACATATATATTTTTTTATATTCTAGAAAAAAAATTAATAAAGGCAGTATTGCTTCTTATTTTGAACAACGGTCAGAGCAGCAGATGCTGACCAATTATATATCTTGGAAACGCGTGAGGGCTTTGTGCCGTTGCCTAATAAATAATCTACCAGCAGATGAAGGTTCGTACCATGAGCCAGAGCGGATAGTGCACCTTCCTCAGCACCTGCGGGGCCTCGGAAGAGACAGACGGCACCCCACTGCACCACAGCAGGGAATACAGCCACAGCTCATTCACTGAATACAGAGTCAGGCTGATGTTGTTCTCATTATACAGCCTATTAAAATAAACACAGAGATATGTGAATAGGTTTGACACACTTGACAGTGCTTTTTTGGCTAAACAATTAAAGGTTTTTGCATTTTCATTTTATTGCACCAGTGCCGTAAGACACTGCAGCTTTTGCTCCAAAACTGTCCTTTATTGTGTAATGTAGATGTTGTAAGCGAGACCAGGTGTCTGTAAATAGGCCAGCATCCTACCGGACGTCCTGCACAGAGGCCTGGTTGTAGCGCAGCAGAACCCTGCTGATGCCGTTATGATGGAGTGTGTCGAGGGGCAGCTTCTTCACAGATGTCTGCTGTAAACCTGGAGCCATGTTCCTCACCATCTCCCTGTTACTGTCCACCGTCCACATCACCTACACATGCACACACACAAAACGATTTAAATGTATGTATGGTGAAGTATACTTTATATATGCATTATACATATATACTTGCATATACACACACAAACACTACCAGCAAAAAGGTTTTAAACTGTAAAATTTTTAAAGCTGAATTTTTAGCATCATTACTCCAGTCACATGATCCTTCAGAAATCATTCTAATGTTCTTATTTTCTGCTTAAAAGACTAATAATAAATGTATTATTATTATTATTACGTTGAAAACAGCTAAGTAGAATTTTTTCAGGTTTATTTGATGAATAGAAAGTTCATAGAAAATCTTTATCATTACTTTTGATCAATTTAAAGCATACCTGCTAAATAAAAATATTAATTTATAGAATTAATAAATCCCCCCCCAAAAAACTCCAAACAGTTATTTTAAATATTTCAAAATATTACTGTTTTTGCTGTATTTTGGATCAAATTAATGCAGGTTTGGTGAGCAGATGTGAATTCTTTAAAAAAAAAATTTTTTTTTAATCTTTTGACTGTATATATGTACGCATATACACGTACACAAGCCTGATGTATCATATTTGATACTGAAATTACACATGATTTTCCTAAAAAGTGATGCTTGGATAATCATTTAAAGACAAGTTGTTTCAGTCCAAGTAAGTGTTCATGTTGAAACACTACTAACACTATTAGTAGTTATTTTTAAAGAAAACTTAATCTTACGTTTAATAAGAACAGGACAGTACATCAGGTTTTTCAGCAGATCATACGGATCATTAAGAGGCCTTAAAATTTGTATATCAAATATAATACACTAGGATTTACCAAAAAAATGAAAATTCTGCCATCAATTACTCACCTTCCTGTTGTTCCAAACCCATTAGACCTCTGTTCATCTTTGGAACACAAATTAAGATATTTTTGATGAACTCCAATAGATTTCTGGCCCTGCATGGACAGCAACACAACTGACACGTTCAAGGCCCAGAAAGATAGTAAGGACATTGTTAAAATAGCTACAAGAATAGTTTTTGTGCACAAAGAAAAAAATAATGACTTTATTTACAATTTCTTCTGTTCTGTGTCAGTCTTCGATGTGTGTTGACAAAAGTACCACGACGCATTGCTATTTTTTTTTTTTTTTTTTTTGCACACAAAAAGTGTTCTTGTAGTTTCATAAAATTAAGGTTGAACCACTGATGTCACTATTTTAACAATGTCCTTACTACGTTTCTGGGCCTTGAACATGAATGTGCCATCTATGCAGGGTCAGAAAGTTCTCAGATTGCATCAAAAATATTAGAATTTGTGTCTTAAAGATGAACAAAGGTCTTACAGGTTTGGAACGACATGAGGGTGAGTAATGACAGAATTTCACTCATTTTTGGGTGAACTATCCCTTTAATATTACAACTATAATGCACTTAATAATAGTCACAGCTAGGGGGCGCTACTACACAACCACGTAAAACAGGAACAGATTTGTATCCAGAATCACATCCCTAAACACATCTATTTCAACCCCTATCCAAGGACAATGAGACTAAGCGTAGCACATCAAACGTGAGCATCACTTCCTCAAGACTAACCTGCCGTTGTGGTATTCCTGACCTCAGAACAGTGTCCAGGGTGAGGTTGACCCAGTCGTGGTAGTGGGGGTGACCGGGCGGCGGTCTGCGGAGAGTGAATACAGCCGAGCTCTTGGACTTAGCTGCTAGTTTTAGCATCTGCTCCAAGCTGCACACTGACTGGTTCCCCACTGACCAGCGCTCGGACGTTGACATGTACTGCACAGTCCAGAAGGGATCATCCTGCGTTCAGTAAAATAAATTAGTCCAGTTATATGCTGATATACAGACTTTTACAGTCCTAATGTAAAGAATTACACCTTTAAACTTTCAACTGTACTGTGTTAGATGTAAAAGGGGAGTATTGCATTAGCATTGAAGTATAACTGGAGCAAAGGGTTTCTTGCACCAAAAACACCTACAATTTACTTTTACGCAACCTTTACATTTAAACACATTGTTTTTGTTACAGGCTTGGAACAATATGAGAGTGATTAATTAATGACAGAACTTTCATTTTTGGGTGAACTGTACCTTTAAATTTAAAAACACTCTTCAGTGTTTATTGCTAACACCATTACATACTATTCAGCTGTAACCCATACCTTTAGAAACCACTGGCCAGCGTTCAGCGAGCTCAGATCAGTCCAGTTGAAGAGTGAAGCATCGTCGTACTGTCTGTCTGGGAACACTCTCCTCACGTTTGTGGTTCTTCTCAACGTCCGGTCTCTCATGAGGAATGGCACACCATCTAGACTACAACCGAAGCCAGTGTTACACAGCAGTATATGTGATTAGACACCACTTAGATTGCAACTGAGAAAATGCTTCCATTAGGGCTCAACCTGCCAGCACTGCTGGGTAATATTCAATGATAAGAGACAGAGAATGAAAGAGAGGAGCGGACTTACAACGTGATTGGCAGAAAAACATCTAAATGCACTTATTGAATAGTGGGACTGCTGTGCAATAAAAGTAGTGTTAATGCAACTCATTATTATTTATTTAGCAGATGCTTTTAACAACCCACATTCTGAATGGTAGTACTTTGTGAACCACCCAATCTAGGGATTGAACCTTTAGGTTACCAGCCAAGATATTTAACCTCTAAAGCCACAATAACCCATTTCATTTTAAACCTGATGTTTCAAACCATAATAACATGTGGCCTGAAATAACCAATCACAAAGCAGTGATGGCCCACAAGACTTCATCTATAATTTTGATTATTTGTATAGTCTTTCTTATAATGTATATTGCTCCAAAGCAGCTGTACAAAGCTTTTAACTGACTCCACTGTCAAGATGGATGATAAGGAAAAAACAGTCACCAAATTCAAACAATTTTATTGTTTAAACAATACAATTTTATTTTCAACTAGGGACTTGTCTAAGGAATAATTACCGAAATTATTTGGCTTTTTAAATGAGAGACAACTTGATTTTATTACATTATATATTA
>JAHKKF010518955.1:27635-40506 GCA_019740295.1 Labeo calbasu | reverse complement strand
GGGCTACTGCCCAGAGTAGGGGCACATCAAGGTTATGGTTAGTTCTGATGGGTTGAAGCCCGGGATCCAAAGTAGAGACATGTCAGAAAATGGGTCAGTTCTTATGGGTTGGTGACCGGCATCCAAAGTAGGGGCATGTCAGAAAAAGGGTCAGTTCTGATGGGTTGGTGACCGGCATCCAAAGTATGGGCATGTCAGAAAAAGAGTTAGTTCTGATGGGTTGGTGACCGGCATCCAAAGTATGGGCATGTCAGAAAAAGGGTTAGNTCTGATGGGTTGGTGACCGGCATCCAAAGTATGGGCATGTCAGAAAAAGGGTTAGGTCTGATGGGTTGGTGACCGGCATCCAAAGTATGGGCATGTCAGAAAAAGAGTTAGTTCTGATGGGTTGGTGACCGGCATCCAAAGTATGGGCATGTCAGAAAAAGGGTTAGTTCTGATGGGTTGGTGACCAGCATCCAAAGTATGGGCATGTCAGAAAAAGGGTTAGGTCTGATGGGTTGGTGACCGGCATCCAAAGTATGGGCATGTCAGAAAAAGGGTTAGTTCTGATGGGTTAGTGAGTGACATCCAGACTGGTTGCATTTGTAAGCAGTTGTACTCAATCTTAGCTGAGTTGGGGTCTCGATTTAAGACCAAATTCTGACTTTTTGGATTGTGAGACTACATACTTTCTTATACTGTTTGACAGAACAGTTTGAGTGTTCAGAATATAACCTAGGCTAACTAGCTAATCCTAATTGTCCTAAATACTGACAACATTTTGACATTTAAGAGTGCAGTGTTCAAAATGATACTAATGGGTTGTTGAAGCACCCATTGTAGGGGCATATCAGGGTTATGGCTAGTTCTGAAGGGTTGGTGACTGGCATCCAAAGGAGGGGCATGTCAGAAAAAGTGTTTGTTCTGATGGGTTGGTGAGTGACATCCAGACTGGTTGCATTTGTAAGCAGTTGTACTCAGTCTTAACTGAGTTGGGACCTCGATTTAAGACCAAATTCTGACTTTTTAGATTGTGAGACTACATACTTTTTTACACTGTTTGAAAGAAAAAAAAAAGTTTGAGTTTTCAGAATATAACCTAGGCTAACTAGTTCATCCTAGTTGTCCTAAATACTGACAACATTTTGACATTTAAGAGTGAAATACTCAAAATGATACTAATGGGTTATTGAAATACCCAGTGTAGGGGCATATCAGGGTTATGGTTAGTTCTGATGGGTTAACGACCGGCATCCAAAGTAGGAGTATGTTAGAAAAAGAGTTAGTTCTGATGGGTTGGAGAGTGATGTAATGACTACTTGCATTTGTAAGCAGTTGTACTCAGTCTTAGCTACTTTGGAAACTTGAATTAAGACCAAATTTTGTCTTTTTTAAATTGTGTGAGTTCATACTTATACTGTTTGACAGAGTAGTTGAAGTGTTTGGAATATAACCAAGGCTACCTAACTAATCCTAGTTGTCCTATGTACTGACAACATTTCAACACTTAACAGTCAAATACCCAAAATGATTCTGACTGGTTGTTAAGAAGCGCCCAGAGTAGGGGCATATCAGGGTTTTGGTTACTTCTAATGGGTTAATGACCAGCATCCAAAGTATGGGCATGTCAGAAAAAGGGTTAGTTCTGATGGGTTGGTGAGTGACTACATGAAATCAGTCCAGACTGATTGCATGTTAGAGGGATGATGATTTATAATTGGTTGGCCAGGATTCAAACTCGTTACCTTTGGGTTAAAAGTCTGATTTTCTAACTGTTAGGTTAACTGCCCTTAAATTCGTGTTCCCTGACCGAGAATCTAACCTGAGCCACGGCGGATGAGAGCGCCGAATCTGAGTAAGGAGCATCCAAAGTAGGCATGTCGGAATAATGGAATGTTCTGAAGAGTTGGTAAGCCGCAACTAAAGTAGAGGGAAGTCAAAATGAAATCAAATTCTGATTGATTGGCAAGCAGCATCCAGAGATAGGGGTTCATTATAGTAATGGTTACTTCTGAATAGTTGCTGAACATCCATGGGGTGTGTCAGGGTGGTAGTTAATTCTGATGAGTAGGTGAGCAGCATCCAGAATAAGTGCATGTCATAGTTCTTGTCATTTCTGATCACTCAATAAACAGAATCCAGAGTTGGGGAATATCACCAGAGCCCTTCCCGCAGGGGAAGCCTTGAAGGTTAGCTCGAAATGGTGTTGGATCCTGACAGACAGACAATATTTAGTTCTGACTGAATGGAATCCATTGGAGGAATTGCCTTACTACGCGGAACAAAGTGCATTAGAAAATTCTGATGGGTAGGTGAGCAGAATCTAGAGTGGAGGCACATCGTAGTGATTGTTGGAGAGCATCCAGAGTATAGGCATGTGAGGGTGGTAGTTAATTCTGATGGTCGGTTGAGCAGCATCCAGAATAAGTGCATACTGTAGTGATGGTGATTTTTGATCGGTCACGTTGCCCGAGCCTTTCCCGTAGGGGAAGCTTTCAAGGTTAACTCAAAAAGGTATAACAGCGGTGTAATCTCGACAGGCAGACAGAGTAGTTCAGTTTGAATGAAAGTCATTGGAGAAGATGCCTCAATACACTGAACTGCTTCAGTGTTGAAACAGCTCATCACTTTGTAAATTGACTGCCTTGACAGCGTCTTCAACACATTTGCTCTGACATAGTCATTTTGGTAAAAGTTATATTTAGAACTTGATACGGAAAATGGGTTGTTCTCTTAGAGAAGTCAAGGGAATATTACGCCAGGTAGGATACTTGCCACATCCCACTGATTTCTACACAAATGCTGGATGACTCTCGTCATATCAACAAAAGTGAGTGATGTGTGGCCAAACATGGTGTCCAATGGTGTCCAATACTCGGAATCTGTGCTCTACATTTATGCATACACACAGCAGTGAGTAGTGAACAAACACATGCACCCTGAACACACACCAGGAGCAGTGGGCAGCCATTTTTTGCTGCAGAGCCCAGGGAGCAGTTGGGGTTCGATGCCTTGCTCAAGGGTCTCACCTCAGTCGTGGTATTAAAGGTGGAAGAGAGCAGTGTACATTCACTCCCCCCACCTACAATTCCTGACGGTACTGAGACTCGAACACGTGTCCTTTAGGTTACAAGTTCGACTCTATAACTGTTAGACCATGACTGCCCCCAAATTTGTGCTCCCTGACTGGTAATCGCACCCGGGCCTTGGTGGTGAGAGCACCAGAACCTAACCAGTAGACCACTGGGGAGTGTAGCATTGAATAAAGCAGTTTCAAACCAAGTAGCTTTCTGTTTGTCATCACAAGACCAACTTAAAGGGTTAGTTCACCCAAAAATGAAATGTTGTTCCAAACCCGTAAGCCATTTGTTCATCTTCGGCACGCAGTTTAAGATATTTTTGATAAAGTCCGAGAGTTCTCTGACCTTCCCATAGACGGCAAGGGTACAACTAGTTCTACTTCTACTACATCTACAGTCTCTCTTGTATCACTTGTGGATGTGCGTTCATGAGAGTACCACGACGCATGCGTGTGGCGGCGCCGCTGACCCGCATCCACAAGTGACGCAGTAGAGACAAAAATGTGGAATAAAGTCATTTATTTAACGTGGTAGTACCCTTGCTATGGGTCAGAGAGCTCTCGGAATTAATCAAAAATATCTTAAATTGTGTTCCGAAGATGAACAAAGGTCTTAGGTTTGGAACAACGTGAAAGTGAGTAATTAATGACAAAATTTTTGGGTGGACTATCCCTTTAAACATGAGGAAATTCCTGATTGTGTGGATTGCTATTGAAATTACTGGATTTCTCCCACGAAAATTTGTTGAACAATGCTAAATGTGACCACCCCCTAAAAACTGATGTCATGTGCGCAAGTTTTCCCATTGGCTTTTCATGATTGTTACGCTTTTTTCAATGATATAGGTTGCCATATAGGTTGCTCCTCTTGTATCTTAGTGATGGATGTTACTAATTCTTAATGGTTAGACCCAAAGTATTATTGTTATAAAAAATTGTATTTCCTGACTGGGAATCAAATCCGGGCTGTGGCAGTGAAAGCGCCAAATCCTAACCACTCATCCACCAGGGAATGTAGCACTGTACAAAGCGCAGCTCAGAAAAAAAGTCAGTTTCAAACCAAGTAGCTTTCTGCTGGTCATCACATGACCAACTTAAACGTTAAAAAAAAGTGGGGAAATGGAGAACTTCTGATGTAGCCACCCCCTAAAACTGATGTTGTGTCCGCAAGTTTTCCGCATCGACTCTTATTGACTGTTACGCTATTTTCAGTGATATAGGTTGCCATCTCCTCTTACGTCCTAGTGATGGATATTGCTAATTCTTAAAGGTTAGACCCAAAGTATTGTTGTCATAGTTTAGTTAATTTTGATTGGTTGGTATACAGCACCCAGAGTAGGGGCACGTCATCTTGCAACGATCCTGAACGCTGTTGACTTATGACTGTCTAGCCAAGCCAAGGACAAAAACATAAAGAATCATTTGAGGGACAAATGAGCCTTCGAGATGCGACATCATTAAGAGCCACATGAAGCTTGTTGAGTACCAAGGCTGTAGAAGATGTGGCTGTTTTCGCTTCAGTAAAGCCTATCAGCCGGAGTAAATGAAGATAAGCGAGGCCAGTTGTTGGTTTTGGCTGTCCTCTAGAATAAGTTAGAAAGTCTCGAAAAGGTATTCTCCTCTCTCTCTGATGGCCTTTGATCACCATCCTAAATCATTTGTGTAGACCTAGACTAGCGTGCTTCAGACACTTTCTCCCTGTATATCTAGCCGTCTCCTGTTTTTTCCACCACTTTCGTTGTCTCTTTATCACCCTGTCTAACCTATGGCTAGGCCCGAAGTCCCTGTCCTCGCCAGCTGACTGCAGTTTGATATGTCAAGACAGATCAATAGAGATTTGGATAGCAGCCACTGGGCCAAGACACCTCAGCTCCTGCCAACAACCCCCTCCCATTGTCCTGAATAGCGCCTGCAGGGTGGAACTGGTTTGTGGACGAATATATGTAGCTATCTTTAGTGATCGTGAAGGGTGATGCTACCCACGTTGCCCTGCTCTTCATGCGATGCATAGCAGAAGCAAGCAGAGAATGAAATGAGAATGAGAGAGTGATGGTAATCTTTAATCACACTCGCTCTGGCTGAATGATAATTCGCACCACAGCACTTTAGATATCCTTTGGTTACCATCCGTGGCCTCTTAGATTTTGCTCCTTTTAACCTTTCTGTACCAATCACTTTTTTCCCCAAAAGACTGGCCTTTGTACTCCTGTGCTTAACCTTGCAGAAAAGACACAATTAAGATGTATTCAAACGCATTTCAGGGTTTAACAGTCAGGATTCATCCTGCATTGTTCGTCGGGTTGTGCTGAGATCAGCCGGCACCGGCGTAGATCGACCTGAGTTTCAGAAACGTCACAATCTTGCAGCCAGTGTGGCGAGACGGTTGTTATTCTTGTCCTCCCTTTCCTCATCACACTTATTGTGCACGATTCATTGGTTTATTTAAAATGATTTAATGTCTATGTCTCTAATGTCTGTGTTTTTGGGATGACATTGTTTTGGTTATAAGTAATACAGTGTTTCTAAAATCCTGCATAAAATATATGTGAATAAGGTTACTTCAGTTATAACTTGAACAGTGAGCATTACTATTGGGATACGTCAAGATGTTCTCAAGGAGGCCTTACAGCTTCCACAACCCGAACTGCCGAAAGATACGATTTGATATAAAAAATACCAACATATTTTGGGGTTCAACTTCAGTCCAGTTTCATCCTCCACTGTTCATCTGTTATTGCTGAGATCAGCTCACGCTGGTTTAGAATCGACCTCTGCTGAGTTGCAGACACGGCCGCAATCCTGCGGCCTATGAGGCGAGACGGTTGTCATTTCTCTCCTCCCTTCCCTCATCACACGCTACATGGATATGAGTTATTTCTGCCACAATGGAGTCTGACAGCTGTGTTTTCTTCTTCTTCTCATTATCCTGGTCTTTTGTTCGCTTTTTCTACATTAAATTAATCAAAGTAGCAATCAAGCATCGGAAGATTATTTAAAGTTCTTTTTTCTGCACCTCTGCAGGTATTAATATTTTGTACTGCATTTGATTAGTGGTTTAATTTTCTTCTAGTGGCAGAAACTATTACAACATTAGCACCTTTTAGATTCAACGGCCTTTGTTTAGCCGACAAAGAGGTGCTTCAAAAGAGATCGTAATTTTAGAACTAAATACATACCCAGATGGTTTTGTTGAAATATATTTTAACAAAAGGGTTCAGTCGTGTTACAGTTTTAATTAGCATTTTTACACGCAGGTATTTAGCATATGCTTTGCATTAAATCGCTTGTGTATTTTTGTCTTTTGGAATTTAATTTCAGCAAAGTTTCCTTGTCATTAGGATCCATTAAGTGATTTTTATGAGCAATGCTTCATATGGATAGACTTTACCTGCTGATGATTAAAAAGTGGATTCCCTTCATCTCATATGCAACTAAATTGCAGGACGTCGCATGTACGTTAAAAACTTGTTGATCATTTCAGAAGTCGCTAATAGTTCATATATTGCTTGTATCCATTTGATGCATCCCAGCAGAGACGGCAAGAGAAAGTTTGGTTCTTGGCTTCGGATTTAACTTCATCACATTCACAATCTTTCATCACTTGTCCACCGTCCTCATCCTTGAGTGCGCGTTCAGTCTGTCGCAATTGATGCCTCCTTCGTGAGCTTTCAGCCTCGCTCATCTATTTCCTAATAGTCACTTGTGGTTATTGATTGATGCCACGTCCTAAATCCCTCTGAGCGCAAAATGCATTACCGTTCGGTATTGTACCGTATGTTGCAGTGTATCGTTTGTGTGATTTGTATAATTCCATAATGTATTTTCCACCCTGCTGTAAGTACCATCAAAGTTTGATCATCAAATCTTATGCTTCCTGCAGATGTCTTCCTAACTACTGCGAGCACGATGGAGAATGTTCTCAGTCCTGGAACACGTTCTTCTGTGACTGCTCGGGAACTGGATACACGGGAGCCACCTGTCATAACTGTGAGTTAAAAGAAACGATTACAAAAATAACAAAAACATTAAACTGTTTGTTGTTTGTTTGAGAAGGTAGCTAAAAACTCTTTCAACTCTCTCAAGTTTTGGCGTTGATGGAAAAAGTAGTTTAAACACTGTTTTTATTTGTTTTTCCGTTCTTTTGAAGTTAGTAATACTGCTTAGAAAAATGCAAAGGAACCAAAAATGTGTTGTCTACAATGCCAAATAAACAGTTCTCCTTCTTTGATGTTGTTCAACATGAACTGACTTGAGGTTTTCGTTGATGTTTTTCTGGTCAGCCATCTTTGAACCCTCCTGCGAGGCCCACCGGCTCACAGGAAGTGCCTCAGGCTTTTTCTCAATCGATCCTGATGGAAGCGGACCGCTCAAATCCACCGTTGTCTACTGCAACATAACCGGTGAGGCCTCTGTGGGATAAAAAAACATGAGTGTTAACATGAATACTGCAAGTGTGGTATAAAAATAGAGATGCATACATACTGTACGTGCAGTTTATTTATTTATTTATTTTTGTACAAGTTGTTTGTGTTAAGAAAACATTCCCCCTTTAGTGAATGCGGTTTCTTGTTCACGGCTAAGTTTGACGTTGCCGTTTTTTAGTATTTTCTAGCATTTTTTTGTTTGTTTGAAACTAATTGAATATTACAATAAGGTTCAATTCGCTAATGTTAGTTAGAGGGATAGTTCTCCACAAAATGAAAACTTTGGATATTTTACTCGTCCTCATGTCGTTCCAAACCTGTATGAATTTCAAGAATTTTGAAGAATGTGCATAGCCAAACAGTTATTTTTTTCCACACTATGAAAATCAGTGCATCCTGTAGTGATAGCTTTGTCTCAGGTTACACATTACCACGGTTCCCTGAAAAGCAAACTTTTCAGCTGCGTCCTCTAGTGGTCACTCTAGCATTCCCCATAGACCCCGATAGAGGACGCAGTTCAAGATGGTCTCAGGTTATGCATGTAACCATGGTTCCCTGAGAAGCGAACATGAACTGCATCCTTTAGTGGTCACAGTTTGAGTTCCCTTGAAAGGGAGACAATGCATCCTCTAGTGGTAGCTATGGGGAATGCTAGAGTGACCGCTAGACAACGTAGTTCGAGTTCCCTCGAAAGGGAATATCTCAGGTTATGCGTGTAATCACGAATCCCTGAGAAGCTAACTTGAACTGCGTCCTCAAGTGGTCAATCTAGCATTCCCCATAGAAGCCGCAAGAGGACACAGTTTGAGTTCCTTAGAAAGGGGGATGCTGCATCCTCTAGTGGTAGTTATGGAAAACACTAGAGCAACCGCTAGATGGCGTAGTTCAAGTTCCCTCGAAAGGGAATGTCTCAGGTTACACTTGTAACCACGGTTCCCAGAGAAGCGTCCTTTAGTGGTCATTCTAACGTTCCACATAGAATCCGCTAGCGCTAACTTGAACTGCGCCTTCTAGTGGTCGCTCTGGTGTTCTTTATAGAAGCCGCTAGAGCAGTGGTTTTCAAACCTATCCTGGAGGCACCCCTGCCCTACGCATTTTGTGTATGTCTCCCTTATTAAACACACCCAAATCAGGTCTTGCAGTCTCTACTAATGAGCTAATTATTTGAATCAGGTGTGTTAGATGAGGGAAACATGCAAAATGTGCAGGGCATGGGTGCCTACAGGACAGGTTTGAAACCCACTGCGATAGAGGATGCAGTTTGAGTTCGTCCTAGATTATGCATATTACCATGTTTCCTTGAGAAGGGAGACACTGCATCCTCTAGTGGTAGCTTAGGGAAGGCTACAGCGACTGCTAGACGATGTAGTTTGAGTTCCCTCGAAAGGGAATGTCTGAGGTTACGCATGTAACCCACGGTTCCCTGAGAAGCGAATTTGAACTGCGTCCTCTAGTGGTCACTATAGCGTTCTCCATAGACCCTGCTAGAGGACACAGCTTGAGTTCATCTCAGGTTACGCGTGTAACCATGGTTCATTGAGAAGTGATCTTGAACTGCATCCTCTAGTGGTTGCTCTCAAACTGTGTCCTTTAGCAGTCGCTCTAGCGTTCCTTATAGAAGCCACTGTAGGACGCAGTGTCTCCCTTTGAGGGAACTTAAACTGCATCCTCTAGCGGATTTTATGGGCACAGTTCAGTTGAACTTCTCAGGGAACCATGGAACGTTTTCGAGGAAACTCGAACTGCGTCTTCTAGTGGATGTTATGGAGAATGCTAGAGCAATTGCTAGACAACGCACTCTCATGCATGTAACCACGTATGTAGATATGGTTCCCTGAGAAGGGAACTCAAACTGCGTCCTTTAGCGGTCGCACAAGCATTCCCCATAGCGACCTCTACAGAACACAGTTCACAGTCCCTTCAAAAGTGAACTACAGCTGATCAATAGAGAACAAAGGTTAACATGAATGCAGGCGGCACAAACAATAGAAAATAACTCTGAAGGGTGAATCGACCTTCAGCCTCCACATCCTGGTTAAAAAGCTTCCTTAAAAGTGCTTGTCGGAATAATTTTTTCGAATTATTCACTTTTTTTCCAGAGCTGTCGAGTTGTTGAAGGTAGTTTTCGGCCAGGGGAAATCTGTTTGAATCCACACCAATGCAAAGTCATTAATCAGAGCTTGAACTTGTCCAATCGCTGATGGATGTTGCGCTGTCTGCCAGGGCTGTCTTGGTCCCAGGGTGCGCAACAACGGGTCTGTTCGGGGGAAACCGCGGTCGGCCCGTTTTGCTGGACCGTTATACACGCCGCTCATTCTGTGAAATATTACTCATCTCCTGCAGAATTGTGATAAAGCGTCGCTCTCATACACACACATCCGCTGGCTCGGGATCCACTAGAATAAAGTGCCATTGACTTGGCCAACCTCAATTAGAAATGCCGCATGAAATGTAAATTACTGTACGCTTGGCACACGCAGACTTAAGTGCCTGCTGGCTGAGTAAACAGGACCCCCCTGCTGAGGTGTTTGCTGGATAAATGAAAGCTGACGTCAGAGGTGCAGCCTTAAGTCTGGGTTGGAGGAGACTTGCTGCGCGGCTTTATTTTTAAAGCTAATTGAAGTCGTGCTCTTTTCTCGTTATGATTTGTGTACGTTATTATCTGGATTACAGCTCGCTTTTGTGATTGAATGAACCGAGGAGGTATGAAGTGCTACGGATTCAGTTTAGCAAAGGATTGATTTTTGACAGTGCAGAAAAGATGGGCAAAGTGCTGCTGCTTACTACATGCTGTGTAGTGTTTACTACAGTTTGCTGACTAAACGTGGTATTTTCAGATAGTGATGACAAAAATATAGATGATTCAGATTTGTAAACCAGTTTTTTCCGTGTTTTCCAGATGATAAGGTTTGGACCGTAGTGAATCACAACAGCACGGAGATGGTGAGGGTTCAAGGGTCGTCGCTTCAGAAGCCCCACGTGATGAAGTTTAACTACAGCGCGTCTCTGGAACAGCTGCGGACGCTTGTGGGCAGGTCTGAACAGTGCCAGCAGGAAGTTGTTTACCTCTGCAGGAAGTCCCGTCTCTTTAACACATGGGGTGGGTACTGAACAACTGGAGTATTCTGCTCTATATATCTGAAACAGTTCTTTCCAAGTCCTTATTCTTGATTAAAATGTCTCAGCTCATTGGATAATTTACCCAAAGTGGAATTTGTTCAGATCTATAATCTGACTTGACCCCAATCTAATTACAATATTAATTGATGGGAAATGGCGACATTTATAAACTAGCCAGTCCTTGAAATTGTTCATCAGTTTGTGGCGGGCACAGAGAAATTTGCATAATGGGATCTGAAGTTGGGTCCCGTTCTTGCGCTCTGGTGGCTGTAGAGCAAAGGAACAATGATTGGCCTGATTTTTCCTGGGGGGATATTGAGTAGAAAGGCTAAACGTGTGGAATAATGGTGGCTGGTTCTGGTGGGAATATCTCCACTGACTGTTAACCTCTGTTAACCTCAGAGGAAAACAATGCCAATTCTGACCATGAGTTTTCTAGCTCTTACTTATCTGCAATTGTCAACTGTATCTTTGAGATGATCATTGTTATTCTTGGAATTTTTCATATTAGTAAACTTACTTATTTAGTTATAATTTTGTTAGTTAGTTAGTTAGTAGTACTGACATTTGTCAAAAAGAATAATAATTAGTAGTAATAGTAGTAGTATCAGTATTATTTTAATAATAATAATAATAATAACAATAACCATTATGATTATTATTATTGAGATTTGTGAAATTATTCTATAACCCTTTTTAAAATAAAAATATTTATTATTATTATTATTATTATTATTATTATTATTATTATTATTATTATTACTATTAGTAATAGTAGTATCAGTATTATTTTAAATTAAAATAATTTAATCATTTAAAAATAATTATTTTATGTAAAAATAAATTAATTTTAATTTAACTGAAGATTACTGTTAAATTAACTGTATTAAATTTATATAAATTATTATTATTATTATTATTGCCATTTGTCCAATTAGTTTTTTTTTAAACTTTTTTAAATAAAAATATATTAATATTAAAATAATTAATATTAATAATAATAATAATAATAATAATAATAATAATAACAGTTAGTAGTAGAAGTAGTAGCAGTATTATTTTAATAATAATTATTATTATTTAATTTTATTATTAAATTAATTATTAAATTATCACATTTAATTTAATTTAATATTATTTTTAAATTGACAGTATTAAATGTATAGAAAATATGTTATTTGTTATTTATTAAGTATTATTTTTATTATTGTTGTATAGTTTTTAAACTAGAACTAATATTACAAAGTCAAAACTAAATAATGAAGTTGCATTTGTCAAATATAAAGGAACAATTACTTATAGCCATCTTTTCTTTTTTATTTTCTTTTTTATTTAATTCTGTTTTCTACTGAATGTTTAACCCGATTTAACTTGAAACATGTAAGTGTGAGTAATTAATAAAATGTGTTCGGGCAAACTATGTTTACCAGCCTTAACACAAAAATAGTCATTGACTGTCAGTATCAACCTTCTATATTGGCACATCCCTAAGGCGTTTTTTGTTACATGTCACAGTCACTGGCGAAATAAAGAAACGTGTTATCTGAAATGTGTTTGCTCCAGATGGAACGCCCTTGTCCTGGTGGCTGGACCGGGCAGGAGAGAGAAGGACGTACTGGGGTGGATTTCTCCCCGGGGTGCAGCAGTGCGCCTGCAGTCTGGATGAGAACTGCATCGATATGAACCACTTCTGCAACTGTGACGCTGACCGCAGCTCATGGTACGAACCGCCGCTGTTTGCCTGTTTCTACACTAGTGCTCTTTCATATTAGGTTCTGTGTTGTTTTCTTTGTAATCTGTTGAATATCATCTCAGCACATGTTGACAGTATCAATAGCTGTACATAGTGAGAGCGGCTGTGTAAACACAGCTATTGTTTGCTTGTGAACAGGGAAAATGACACGGGAATGCTGTCCTACAAAGAGCACTTACCAGTGACCGAGATCTTAGTAGGAGACACAAACCGAAGCGGGTCAGAAGCCATTTACAGAGTGGGATCTCTGCACTGCTACGGGGACAGTACGTAAGCATACATATCTCACTTTATCACGATTTAGAAATGCACAGCAATTGCAGATGTGCAAGTGAACTGTAACACAGGCATATGCTTATTTATGATGCATCTTTTGTTTCTGATCTTTTACTTTTTAGTCACGTTTTAGGAAAATAAACCAATGGTGTATCTGCTGCATTATTAGAATGCACAGTGTTGGGGAGAGTTATTTTTAAAAGTAACAGATTACAATATTGCGTTACTTTATATGGA
>JAHKKF010518955.1:12075-22783 GCA_019740295.1 Labeo calbasu | reverse complement strand
TATATATATATATATATATATATATATTAAATACAATTAGCCCTACATGTAGTATCTAATAAATGAAATGCACAAATTCTGATTCCCACAGCACCCTCTGTTGTGACCTTCACTTTTGATGTGGGTAACGGCCCGGTGGTTCTGACGGTAAAGTCTCACGTGCCGCTAAACGACAAGCAGTGGCATTTCGTCCGAGCGGAGAGGAATGTAAAGGAGGCGTCGCTCCAGGTGGACCAGCTGCCCTTGCGTTTCCTGGAGGCCCCGTCTGAAGGCCACACCCACCTTCAGCTCAACAGCCAGCTGTTCATTGGTAGGCACCGCCTTGAGTGACAGCTCTTTGCCAGCAGGAAGTAAAAGAATAATATCTCTGTACACATCAGACACAGATGCTGCTAATAGAGTTTGCATGCTAATTACTTCAATATTAAATTCACTTTCATTATTAATTTTAGGTTTTAGATTTGCACAAAGTCTTATTTGTGTTTAATTTTGGCATGTTAACGCTAACAACGCTCTGATTTGTTTTTAACTAAATTGTTGTACTAGCGCAAAAAAAGCATCCTGACTTTTGCATTTAGTTTTGCTATACTAGTGGTAACAAAGCTTCCTGTCTTTTTTTGTATTTAATTTTGTTGTACTAGCTGCTAAAAAAGCTTTTTGTAGTTTTTTTTTTGTTGTTGCACTTTTTTGCACTTAATTTTGTTGCACTATAGCACTAATGGCAGTTTTTGTCTTCCTGCGTTTAAATTTGTTGCGTTAGCGCTAACTACGTTTTCTGTCTTTGCACATAATTTTGTTGTACTAGCACTAATGACGTTTTCTGTCTTTCTGCACTTAATTTAGTTGCACTAATGCTAATGATGTTTTTTGTGTTTCTGCGCTTAATATTGTCTAATTAGCGCTATTTCTCTGTTTTTCTGCGCTTAAATAAGATTTGCTTTTTGTGCTTAATTTTGTTGCAGTAGTGCTAACAAAGCTTTCTCTCATTTTTGCATTTAAATTTGTTTTTGCAAATAATTTTGTTCTATTAATGTGAAGGAGGCTTCCTGTTGGTTGTCTTTATTTTACCGCATAATTTTGTTATACTAGCTCTACCAAAATTTTTTTTTTTTACTTAATTTTGTTGCACTAGCACTAGTGACGGTTTCTGTCTTCCTGCACTTGATTTTGTTGCACTAGAGCTAAAGAAGCATTCCCTGACAGCACATATACATCTCGGAGACGTCTATTTGACGCCTGCATTTATATCTTCAAGACATCTGCAAGTCATCTTAAACAGTCTTTAAGATGTTTATGATTTAGAATGTATGTAAAACTGACATCTTACAGACGTCTGTCAGATGTTTGTACACAGCAGATGCTTTCCAGATCAAGAGATCTTTAACAGACGTCTTGCAGATGTACGTGTGCTATCTAGGTTCTGTCTTTTTTGGCTCAAATTTGTTGCACCTAGTGCTAACAATTTTTTTTTGTTTGTTTGTTTCCTTTGTACTTAATTTTGTTGCAGTAACGAAGCTTTCTGTCAATTTTGCACTTAAATTTGTTGCATTAACCTGTTTTTCGTTTTTGTTTTTTTTGCGCTTAATTTTGTTCTATTCGCGTTAAGGAAGCTTTCTGTTGGTTTGCACTTAATTTTGTTGCACTAGCGATAATGGCGTTTCTGTCTTTCTGCGCTTGATTTTGTTGCACTAGAGCACGGAAGCATTCTGTCTTTTTCGGCTCAAATTTGTTGCACTAGTGCTAACAAGATTTGTTTTTTGCTTTATTTTGTTCTATTAGCGTTAAGGAAGCTTACTGTCTTTTTGTGCTTAATTGTTTTTTGTACTAGCCACTAACAAAGCGTTCTTATTTTAGTGCTTAATTTTGCTGTACTAGCATCACAGCTAAATGAAGCATTCTATCAGTTTTGCACTTAATTTTGTTGTACTAATACTAACGAAGCTTTGTCTTTTTCATGATAAATTTTGTTGTTGTAGTGCTAACAAAGCTTCCTTTTGAAAATTGCTGTATTTTCGTCTGGGCAGGAGGCACAGCATCGAGGCAGAGAGGATTTCTAGGGTGCATCAGGTCATTAAATATCAACGGGATGACGCTTGACCTTGAGGAGCGGGCTAAAATGACCCCTGGGGTCAGTTCGGGGTGCCCGGGTCACTGCAGCAGCCAAAACAGCTTGTGTCACAACAGGGGAAAATGTATCGAGAAAAGCAGTGGCTACGTTTGTGACTGCACACACTCGGCCTACGGAGGACCCAATTGCAAGAAAGGTACATTATTATTGACAATAAAGCTTTTGCACTAATATTGAGTTTGTTTTGACTGTACACTGGGTTTCTGAAATATCATTGGTTTAAAATCAACACACAACCACCACCACAATGGCGTAAAATATCAGCGGGAAAGATTTTCTTCAAATGCTGACTTTCCAAGTTAAGGGTGTGTCAATGAAAGAATCTCGTTTGAAGCGAATTGCTAAAGATCATAAGTCTTTTTTATGGTTACTGTTGACTGTACAATTCAGAGTGCATCTTACGCATTCTGATTAAGAATAACATGTTTCCAAAACTATTTTCCCATCATTTTATGTGGTAGCACAAAAACAAAATAACAATACAAAAAATCTGCACTTAAAGGAGAAGTCCACTTCCAGAACAACAATTAATTAACTTACTCACCCCCTTGTCATCCAAGATGTCTTTCTTTCTTCAGTCATAAAGAAATTATGATTTTTGAGGAAAACATTTCAGCATTTTTCTCCATATAATGGACTGCTACGGTGCCCCGATTGTGAACTTCCTAAAAGTAGTTTAAATGTGGCTTCAATCAATCCCAAATGCAGTTGTAAACGATCCCAGCCAAGGAAGAAGGGTCTTATCTAGCGAAACGATTGGTTATTTTCATTAAAAAAATACAATTTATATACTTTTTAATGCCAAACGCTCGTCTTTTCTTACTCTGCTTGGGCTGTTTTTGTTCCAGTTCGTGACAGTTAAGGTATGTCGAAAAACCCATCTCATGTTCTCACTCAACTTTGAAGTCGTCCTATATTTTTTACCTTTTTTGTTAAGGTCTTACCTTTTTTGTTAAGGGTGTTTGATCTTCTTTGCATGTTCATGTTGCAAAGACTGGGTCGAAACTTCTGCAGTGATGTAGGATGATTTTGAAATGATTTTTGAAGTTGAGGGAGAAAATATTGATTGTTTACAACCACATTTGGGATCACTTGAAGCCGCATTTAAACTGCTTTTTGGAAGTTCAAAATTGGGGCACCATAGGAGTCCATTATATGCAGAAATGTTTTGAGGAAATGTTTTCCTCAAAAAACATAATTTCTTTATGACTAAAGAAAGAATGACATGAACATCTTGGATGACAAGGGGGTAAGTACATTATATGTGAATCTTTGTTTTGGAAATGGACTTCTTTAATTTGTACTAGCGCTAAGAGAACTTCCTGTTTTATTTATTTTTTTTTTTGCACTTATTTTGGTTGTATTATCAAAGTATAAACAAAAGTCTTTTTTGTGCTTGTTGAACTTGCATTAACACAATTCCCTGATTTCTTTTTTGTACTAGTGTTAACAAAGTGCTAACAAACTCTCTTATGCTTAATTTTGTTATATATGTGCTAACAAAGCTTCCTTTCGTATTTGCGCCTAATTTGGTTGTATTGGCGCGAACAAAGCTTTGTCTGTCTTGTGCTTGTTGAACTTGTTAAAATTTCTTGATTTCTTTTTTATACTAGTGTTAACAAAGTGTCTTTTTTGTTCTTTTTTCTGTCTTTTTTGCATGTAGATTTGTTGCGTTAGCACTAACAATGCTTCCTTTTTTGTGCTTAATTTGGCTGTAATAGTGCGAACAAAGCTCTTTCTTTTTTTGTGCTTGTTTAACTTGCGTTAATAAAATTTCCTGATTTCTTTTTTGTACTAGTGCTAAGAATGCTAACAAACTCTTTTATGCTTTAATTTTGTTATATATGTGCTAACAAAGCCTCTCTTTTTTTGCACTTAACTTTGTTGCATTTTTACTAACAAAGCTGTTTTTGCGCTTAATTGTTATATTTACACTAACAAAGCTTTCTTTCTTATTTGTGCCTAATTTGATTGTATTAGCACGAACAAAACTTTCTTTCTTCTGCTTGTTGAACTTGCATTAACCAAATTTTTTGATTTCTTTTTTTGTACTAGGGTTAACAAAGTGCTAACAAAATCTTCTTTATGCTTATTTTTGTTATATGTGTGCAAACAAAGCCTCTTGTCTTTTTCACGCTTAACTTGGTTGTATTTGTGCTAACAAAGCTTTATTTTTGCGTTTAATTGTTATATTTGCGCACTTGTTTTTCAACTGCCAGTTGAAATATCTTAAAATCAAGTTGCCATTGGTGACCCTCCCTGATAGGACACACACATCTCAGAGACGTCGATTTGACGTCTGCATTTACATCTGCAAGACGTATTTTTTAGATTGTTTGCTCATCTGCAATACGTCTATAGGACAATTCTTATCAGATGTCAAATAGACATCTATTAGATGTCTTTAAGATGTTTATGATTTAGAATGGATGTAAAACTGACATCTTACAGATGTCTGTCAGATGTTTGTACACAGCAGATGCTTTCCAGAGTAAGTGATCTTTAACTGACATCTTGCAGACGTACGTGTGCCATCTGGGCTGATAGCACACGCACATCTCGGAGATGTCTATTTGACATCTGCATTTACGTCTGCAAGACGTATTTTTTAGAGTGTTTGCTCATCTGCAATATGTCTATTGGACGTTTCCTATCAGATGTCAAATAGATGTCTTTAAGATGTTTATGATTTAGAATGGATGTAAAACTGACATCTTACAGGCGTCTGCCAGATGTTTGTACACGGCAGATGCTTTCCAGATCGAGTGATCTTTGACAGACATCTTGCAGACATACGTGTGCTATCTGGGTAACATCATACCAATATACACACAATAAAATGTCTACTAAGATGTTAAAGTCAAGATATTCATAACTAAATAAGGTGCTATAACATATCTGTCTGTGGCTATTTATGACAGAAGGTTTTAGATTTTCTTGCAGTTCAAAGGAACAATTCCTCATCAAAACCAGTTTGTTTCAACTTTGTTATCCTCCTAAATCCTCTACAGCATATCAAAGAGCATTGCAGAAGGAGGACATTTAAGAGCTCCCTAACCTTGATTTCCGAAGACTGCGTTGTGCCCGCAGATTGCACCTGATCAAAGCTGAGCGGGATAAAACATGAGATATTCAGTGCAGTTCTGCTATTCTCTGTCTGTCTCGCTGTCTCGGCATGGCTTGAGTCCATGACCGTGAACCGCAGTTGTTGGAATGAATTTCGCTCAAAGGGTTGCAACCTGACCAATCCCAGCGGACCCTCCCTGCCCATCACGCTCAATGCTAAACCTCTCTGCTGTCAATACAGCCTTTATCACATTTGATCCTCTGATATGCCAGACAGCCGAGCTATTCAACGCTCTATGAATGAGACGGCGTTCTTGGATTCGCGTTTTCTTTATTGGACTCTAGAGGGATGGTGTTTCTATTCTGATAATATTATGAGTAAATGAACACCATGCGATGCCCAGGGGTCGGTTTCAGTCCAAGCATAATTTTGCATTCATTTAAAGTTTAAATGATTCATTTCCCCTGCATTTCCACTCTGTCCATTCAGTGTCGTGTCCTTGATGTTCGACAGCGCATTAATATGCCGATAGGGAAACAAAAACACGGCCAATCGCCGGCTATGATCTGCCCACAAGCATTTGCACCAACATTTTTACTCTTTTGTGTTTTCTTTCTTTCTAGAAGTTTCCGTGTCCTTTGAAAGCGGGTCCTCGGTGACCTACACCTTCCAGGAACCATTTTCTGTGATGCGCAACCACAGCCGTCAGTCCTCAGCTATCTTCGCCCAAAGCAGCAATTCACGAGAGAGCATCGCCTTCAGTTTCCTCACAACTCAAACACCCGCCATGCTTCTGACAGTCAACACCTATCATCAACAGTACATGGCCATTATTCTAGCTCACAACGGTACTAACATAATATTACTGTTTTTGTTAGTTTGTTTGTTTTTTAAATCTACATAGGTGAATCTCACAAAACATCTTTAGAACATGTTTCATTCGTACTGTATATCATCCCAAAATAATAATAATAAAAAAATACATTATATTTTGATATTTTTTAAATCTCAACATAGTGCATATTTACTATATATAAAAATTAGAACCATCCTGAGATTTAGAGAAATATTAAAGTCATGAGAATGCAAAAAGTACCCTCCTAAAATAGGTTTTTAACGGATATTGGCTTAATTTAATTCAAATAAAATCTAGAAATGTATATTATCAAAGAACAATAACAACGGCAATACTGAAAGTAGCAGGAAATTTTAATATTTTATTTATTTTGAATTTTTTTTTTTTTCCTGTTTCAGCATGTGCCAAATCACAGTGTTGTATTGTCCAATCAGAGCTGTTTTTTGATTACCTTCAAACTGTCAGTAGATGATTACTACAATGATGATGATGGTGATGATTGGAGAGGAGCATCCTTTTTTGTGTTTCTCATATTTCAAAACAGCGGTCAAGCTAGCAATTACCCTCATCAGCGGGGAAGGAAATGAGCCATCCAATGTGTTGTGCTGACTTGATTCTGTCTCACTTATGTCTCAAATTGCCTGCCTTTCTCTACCATTGGCGTCCCGCAGGGAGTTTGCAGATTTGGTATCGGCTGAACAGAGAGAAAGAGCCTGACATCTTCACACCAACGTCTCTTAATTTGGCCAACGGAGAGCTCCACAGAGTCCAGATCCATAGAGAGGGAAGGGACATGTACGTCCAGGTGAGTTATGTTTGTGTTTTAAAGTGAAAAAAATTCAGTAAGTTCTGTGGAAGAAATTCATTTAAAGATGTCGGTCACATTTATGTATAAATTGTTTTACAAATAAATTGTACAGAAATTTAAGATGTGGGTCGCATTGATGCAACAATTTATGTACGAATATTTTTATTAGCAAATTGCGCTAAAATCAATTAAAGATGTGGGTCACTTTCATGCAACAATTTATGTACAAATTATTAAAAATGTGATTCGCATTCATGCAGCAATTTACATATGAATAGTTTTGCTAACAAATTACACAGATATTCAGTTAAAAATGTGGGTCGTGTTCATGCAACAATATATGCAAGAATGGTTTTCTAAACAATTTATATACAGTAGAAATTCAATTAAAAATTGCGCAAGAATAGTTTACTGAAAAATTCAGTTATGTGGATCAAGTCAAGGAACGATTTACAAAAGAATAGTTTTACGAACAAATTACACAGAAATTCAGTTAAAGATGTGGGTCATATTTATGTAACAATTTACAGACGAATAGTTTACTGAAAAATTTACATTGAAATTCAGTTTTGTAGATCAAGTCAAGAACCGATTTATGTACAAATAGTTTTACGAACAAATTACACAGAAATTTGTATTTATGTAACAATTTACGTATGAATGGTTTACTGAAAAATTTACATAGAAATTCAGTCAAAAATGTGGATCACAGTCAAGCAACGATTTATGTATGAATAGTTTTACGAACAAATTACACAGAAATTCAGTTTAAGATGTCGGTTGCATTTATGTAACAATTTGCAGACAAATAGTTTACTGAAAAATTTACATTGAAATTCAGTTATGTGGATCAAGTCAAGGAACGATTTTTACATAGAAATTCAGTTATGGTGTGGATCAAGTCAAGAACCGATTTATGTACGAATAGTTTTACGAACAAATTACACAGAAATTTAGTTAAAGATGTGGGTCGCATTTATGTAACAATGTATGTATGAACAGTTTATTGAAAATTGACAGAAATTCAGTTATGGTGTGGATCAAGTCAAGAAACAATTTATGTACGAATAGTTTTACGAACAAATTACACAGAAATTCAGTTAATGATGTGGTTCGCATTTATGTAACAATGTATGTAGAAATAGTTTTCCAAACAATTTACATAGAAATTTACATAGAAAAGATGTGGATTAAGTCAAGCATCGATTTATGTATGAATAGTTTTAAGAACAAATTACACAGAAAATCATTTAAAGATGTGGGTCGTATTTATGTAGCAATTTACATATGAATAATTTTCTGAACAATTTACATAGAAATTCAGTCGAAGATGTGGATTAAGTGAAGATACGATTTATGTACAAATAGTTTTACGAACAAATTTCACACAAATTCAGGTAAAGATGTGGGTTGCATTTATGTAACAATTTACGTATGATTAGTTTACCGAAAAATGTACATCAAAATTCAGTCAAAAATGTGGATCACAGTCAAGCAACGATTTATGTATAAATAATTTTACGAACAAATTATGCAGATATTCAATGAAAGATATTCAATTCATGTAAGAATAATTTTATGAAAATTAGATTTGATTTTAAGCTGTGAGTCAAGTTTCTGCAACAATTTACATAAAAATTGTTTTATGAACAGTTCATACAGACATTAAAGGTGCAGGTCATATTTTGTGATTCTACATAGTATTTTAATGTCTAGGTAATTTTTGTTACAAACTATTTAAAATTGTTTTAATTAATAATTTGCATAAATTTGAATAAATATGTTGCACTTTACATAAGAATAGTTATAAAAACATTACATTCTTCAGACAGTTTACATATGAATGGTTTTACAAAATAAATTACACAAAAATGCAATTTATGCTTCAATTTTCACAAAAATGTTTTTACAATCAATTTACAAAGAAGCTGAATTGCACTTGTGTTTCATGATTTTGTCCTGATGCTGTTGAGGAAAGTTATAGCATCATTAATCGCATTCCTCTCAGTTGATTTAGATCAGATTTGTTTTCCGTCTGAGTTAAATAAAATACCCTGATGTGCATGGCTGATGATACATTGAAGTTTTGCACCCCGGTAGCACAGACTTTATGAGCAGTGCTTAAACTCAAGGATGTCATCAGTATTCTTCACGCAGTGTTGCAGATTAACACATGGCGGCTTTTGTCTCGCACCAATAAAATATTTGTAGAATCTTGCGAATGTCACGCCACATCTCTCTCTTTCTTTCTCTCTGTATCCTTCTCCTTCTTAGATTGATAAAGATACCAATCTGAAATACAGCCTGTCCACGGACAAAGAGTTGATCACGATAAGGTCTTTGACATTGGGGAAAGTCACAGGTAGGCGGTTTAATTAAACTCCCAGATTAAAGCTGTGGGTGTGCGAGCTTGTGCTTTACTGACTAATTCACCACACCGAGCCACCTTGAGATGGTTTGATGAGTGAGAATCCTCTGTTTAGCACTATTTTATACTAGTTTGGTTTGACACCAATTGTTGGGACAATTAAGAACTTCCTGAGGTATGGTCTTCTTGCCTCTCTCAGGTCGAGCTGGTGTAGATGAGGAGGTTCTCCAGGCCGGCTCGAGAGGTTTCATCGGCTGTCTGTCTTCAGTTCAGTTTAACCATTTGGCTCCTCTCAAGGCGGCCATATTGAATCGAGGCAGCTCGTTGGTCAACGTTCTTGGTAACCTGGTAGAGTCAAATTGTGGAGAACTGGCAGACAAATCTTCATCCAGATCTTTGTCAGGTTGGTAAATGTACCATAGTATCTTACAGTGTCAATAAATGGTATGAATGGGATCAGAGTACCAACAACTAACTGTACTACTTTGGGTAAAAGCTGCATCTTTATTTTTAATAATCGCTGGGATCGGATCATATTTTCGCACTGCGGAATAGGACATTTCAGAATCACATACAAGTTAATATATCAAATGAAGATCCATGGCAATGCTCCTCACGAGCCCAGTATCTCTTAAACGTGTTATTAAATTGTGCTGGTTTAAGTTCTCTATTACTCAGCAAACACGATTTTATCCGAAGCAGACGTATAGGGTTTTAAATTGTATTTTTATAGTACTGTTGTTGCTTGCAATATACATTCAACATTTAAAACAAAGGTAGGTTTTAATACTGTTCTATATCTTGTATTCGGTTTATTCACAGATCACACAGACACAGGAAGTAGAGGGAAGAAACTTACAAACAGTGGCCAAAGTGACTCCGCTGTAATTGGAGGTAGGTTCCGCTTTCCTGCACCATGTTATAAGGCAAACATGCTGTAAAGTTTAACCTTTTGCTAATATTCATACAAATATATCATGTCAGCTTTTGGTAAGATTACACTAAAGGTGTGGTTGCATTAGCTAAATTTCCCAGGCATAAAAAGTCCATTGTGTCCATTGGTCCATAGTGTTATAATTTATGAAGCATAGCTTATAAACCACTTTCAAACCAATCAGCTGTTCAGGAACAATCAGGGCCAATTAGAATCCTTTGCCAAATCTGTGTTGAGTAAACGTTTGGCTTTGGTCCTGAATGGCCACTGTCCTGCGGAGTTTAATGGTGAAAATGGTGAAAAAGGTCCATTGTGTCCATTATTTCATAATGTACTGATTTATGAAGCATAGCTTATGAATCACTTTAAAACCAATCAGCTTTCTGTTGGTCAATGCGACAAATCCTTGTGACCAATTTGAATCTGTTGCAAAATCTGCATTAGGAACATTTTTGGTGTTACGCATAATTACCAAACATATAGATCAGTGGTGTCCAGGCTCGGCCCTGGAAGGCCACTATCATGGCAAGTTTAGCTCCAGAGTCTA